>BGPR01000985.1:27907-45683 GCA_013235015.1 Araneus ventricosus | reverse complement strand
GTTTCTCCTGTATACGCGCGACTAATGGAGGGTTAAAAATTAACTTACGCAGCGCTGCTCTTTCTTAGTTGATGAGCCGCCAGAGTTAGCATAGTAGAAGTAGTATCCAGAGTGCAGTATTTATATAGTTCTTTTTTACAAAAATAAATGCAACCTTTATTTATGTAATCTGTATTTATTAGCTTCATGCTAATCAAAAATTTAAATAAAAATTGCTCTTAAATGCATAACAGAACGATATAAGTGTGTAATGCGATGCATTAGTTTCTCCTGTATACGCGCGACTAATGGAGGGTTAAAAATTAACTTACGCAGCACTACTCTTTCTTAGTTGATGAGCCGCCACAGTTAGCATAGTAGAAGTAGTATCCAGAGTGCAGTATTTATATAGTTCTTTTTTACAAAAATAAATGCAACCTTTATTTATGTAATCTGTATTTATTAGCTTCATACTAATAAAAAATTTAAATAAAAATTGCTCTTAAATTCATAAAAGAACGATATAAGTGTGTAATGCGATGCATTAGTTTCCTGTATACGCGCGACTAATGGAGGGTTAAAAATTAACTTACGCAGCGCTGCTCTTTCTTAGTTGATGAGCCGCCACAGTTAGCATAGTAGAAGTAGTATCCAGAGTGCAGTATTTATATAGTTCTTTTTTACAAAAATAAATGCAACCTTTATTTATGTAATCTGTATTTATTAGCTTCATGCTAATCAAAAATTTAAATAAAAATTGCTCTTAAATTCCAAAAGAACGATATAGGGGAGACTTGATCCCTTTTTCAGTTTTTATTTTTATTTTGTTAAAAAATAAAATTTTTAAAAAATGCTTTCAGTCAGTATTAAAGGCTTATTTGTCTTTTTTGTTGTATTATTTTTGAAAAACCATTTTTAAAATAAAAATAAATTGTTTTCCAACAATTAGAAAAAGGATCAAGTCTCCCCAACTGCAGGGAGACTTGATCCTTGAAACAGATAAATTGAAATGATTCAAATTAAGTAGTAGAAATCAAATTTATTGTTGTCTAACATGTAAAAAATGGAGAAAAACATATAAAGAAAATTCTACATCATTGAAAATCACTGTTCCCCATATGAATGATTGTTATCGTTGAAATTAATGATCAAATAACATTTTCAAAGCTTGAAAAATCAAAAATAAATGCTAAAATTCTTGCAGTTCGAAGAGTTCCACCAAGCATGGCTGGTTTAGGTATTTTTTTGATAATGTCGTCATTGTCCACAACATTAATGTCAACATTTTCTGGATAAATAAATTGGTTGGAATGAAGTCCTCTTTTTCTTAGAAAATTTATTTCTCGTTCAGATGATGTAATCTTCTTTGCAATTTTTCCTACGGAATGACTAATTTTCTCTTTCCGTGAAACCGTCACCATGTTCTTGGTAACCACCATGTGCAGCCACATATTAACTTTCTACCTTTGTCAACCATCCAAAGTCAAGGTAACCATATTCTAAATAATATTGATATTATCTAAATGTGACTTGAAAATCACAATGACAAGTAGGGGGTAATAAAATTGTTAATATTAATTTAACTTAACTTCGGGGACACTTGATCCCAGGATCAAATCTCCCCGTACAATGGGGATCATGTGTCCCTTATGTGCATGTGTTGGAAAAAGAATTGTTAAATCAAAAGTAAAGAAACTGTATTGGATTTAAATAACAACATTCAAGCAGTAAGGAATGTTAGTATATTATATCAATAAACTTAAGTAATTTAATTATATTTAGCAAAAAATAAGAAACATAAACTACCTACTCCAAAAGAAGTTTGACTACAAGAAATCAGAGATTCCTTTCTTACAACAAAAATAAAAATGGCTGAATGAAATTCTGTTGTTAGATCTGTTGATAAGGAATCATTATATTAGTGTTGTCAGTTTCAGAGACTTAATTGCATTTTTTCTCTGGTTTTAGACCTAGGGATCAAGTCTCCCAAGTCTCCCTTAAGTATGTAATGCGATGCACAATATAAGTATCTCCTGCATATGCGCAACTAATGAAGGGTTAAAAATTAACTTTCGCAGCACTGATCTTTCTTAGTTGAAGAACCGCCACAGTTAGCATAGTAGAATTAGCATCCAGAGTGCTGTGACTTCATTGATTTGCACGTGAATTATTTAGACTGAATTGTTGATTAGGTGAATTCGCAAAATTTTATTTATATTTTTTGTTGTGCTACTTGTTCACCAAAGTTTTTTCCACTGCAAATCGCCAAACTCTTGAATGAATTCAGCGTACAAACTTCAGCTAATCAAGCAACATCAGAATCAATAGCCTGGCATACTTAGAATGCTATATTTACTTCAATGAACTCTTATTCCTTTGAATTATGTTACTCGAAGCCTTACATAATCTGACAGCAATGATTATATCAGACTCAATATTGCATTACTCAGAAATTGTTTGACTTAAAAATGATTAGCATTCTTCCTTCCTCAAGAGATGATATCCTTTGAATAAAAAGAAGTAGATGAACTTGGTTACTAAGAATTCTTTCAACGTCTCTTTCTAAATTGAAGTCCACTTTCGAAGTTTACGTCTATCGAATCGATCGCACGTACGATTAAACACATTCATCGTTATCAAAAAGGAATTCCTCACTTATCGATGACCTGTGGTCATTGAAACTGTGAAAAGAGCAGATAAACTTTTCTGGAAAATTTCTTCATATAACTGATAGATGAAAAAAGCAATTCCCAGTCAATTGTTTTCGGCTAACATGAGCAACCGGGAAAGCGGTGGTGAAAATTGCGTCTTCCTCGAAGGTTGGTGATCCATTGTTTCTGACTAATCTAGATTAATTCTTACGCATTGGCAACCCAAAGGTCAATGGCAGATGACCTTTCTATAGAAGTTTCGTATTGACTTTTTTTTCAGATTAGAAATTTGATATTGCTTTCGGATAGCTTGTATTCAAATGGAATGACCCAGATTAAAAACAGCTGTTAAGAATGTTTTCAATAATTATCAGTACTAGTATTAACATAAGTGACATTTTTGAACTTAAGAAGCTTTCTCGAATAATAGTTAACGTTTTGTAATGGTAAATCAATGGATAGTTTGTATTCAAATGGAATGACCCAGATTAAAAACAGCTGTTAAGAATGTTTTCAATAATTATCAGTATTACTATTAACATAAGTGGCATTTTTGAACTTAAGAAGCTTTCTCGAATAATAGTTAACATTTTGGAATGATAAATCAATGGCGCTAGGTGGTATGAGCATAACTATAGTAAGCAGTGGCGAATCCAGGGGAGTATGGGGCTACAGCCCCTCCCGGAGCTAAACTAGAATTCTTGATTTTATTTAAAATCACTACAACTGTTTGTTCTTAATTTCCCGTTTTTTAAAAAAAATAATAAAAACGCGACAACATTGCTTTCTGGCTTGACAGGCTCGAAAATTTTCCTACTTTTTTAGTCATTTCACTTGTACATGTAGCGTTGACGCGGTCGAAAACATTTTTTGGCTAGTTATTTCATGGTATTTTTTATTAAATTATCGAAAGTATTGAAGTGTTCTTTATGAATCTTATTGTCAAGTGAGTAAAGTTAAAGTGTTTTGGTTCACATAAGCCACGAGGTTTGACATTCGTCACGACGATACAAAATTTTTATGACCTCTGCCCTCCCGCAGACACGAAACCTGGATTCGCCGCTGATAGTAAGTTTTACATATAGCCTAGCCCAGGACTTAAACTTTTCCTACGCGATACCCCTATTTCGGTCGGGAGGAAATTTCAAGTCCTCAAAATTGGAAAATAAATAAGAAAATGTAACATTAATATATTATAATCAGTGGCGAATCTAGGATTCGGGTCGGGGGGGGGGGGGCGGGAGGACAAAAACATTTTGTATCGTCGTGACGAATGTCAAACTTCAAGGTTAAAGTAAACAAAAACTGTTTAACTTTACAGACTTTACTCACCTGACAATAAGAATCATAAAGAACAGTACAATATTATCGATAATTTAATAAAAATTATAATGAAATAACTAGCCAAAAAATGTCTTCGACCGCGTCAAAACTACAAATACAAGTGGAATGACTACAGAAGTAGGAAAAATTTCGAGCCTGTATAGCCAGAAAGCAATGTTAAAATGTTTTTATTATTTTCTTAAAGAGGGAAATAAAGAAAAAAAAACAGTTGTAATGATTTTAAATAAAATCAAGAATTCTGGCTTGGTTCTGGGAGGGGGGGGTGGGTGGCTGTAGCCCTATAGCCCCTCCCCGGATTCGCCACTGATTATAATTAAAAGAAATTCGATTGAAAACAGTTATCCGGTATCTGTTGATAAAATTTTAAAATCGGGATTGTTTTCTCAACTGCTTTTGCCTACAAATGTTGAAGAAGCTGAAAGAAATAGTAAGCCCTGATCCCTATATTTCAAGATCCCAATATTTTTGTACTCGATCCCGCTTGAGGTCATGAGTTTAAGAAGTTCTAGCCTAGGCAGTTATTAATTTTATAAACACAATATGTAAAATAATGTTTTTAGTATACTTTAAAATAATGAGATGTATTTTAATGAAGCAGCTGTAATTACTGTGTATTTTAGGATTAAGACACGGAAACAATATATAATGCCACATTTTTAAATGAACAAAATCGTAGCATAATCCAACCTGACATGTTATCTTTTGTTCTGTCTCAATTTAGAGTTCAACTTCCGGGTTTAAATATTGCTTTAATAATGTACATGTTAATCTTAGAATCTAATTCAGAAGAACGACATTTTGCAATATTAGATCTCGCTAAAAATTCGTTTAATATCCAGCTATTCTGAAAAAATATCAGATTTATCCGAATTTTCAGCAGAAAATGGAATGTTCAAAAGTTGCAAATTAAGGTAATCGTGGAAGATTTTGTACGCAAAACTATAGAAAAGTCTACATAAAATCGATTGACTTATCAAAATTTATTTACCATAGTTGTAGCGGTTACAATCAACTGCCTTCTCCTTTCTATGGTAGGTGGCGCTACTGGAGCCATCTTTTTCCCATGATGCCTCTCTGTCATTCTTGTCTGTGTGCTTGTCTCGTGATGTTGTTCTCTGTCTTGTCTTGTGTCTTGTAACTTTAATGTTCTGTGCTGTGGAACGTAACCTAATAAAAAATGGTTCCTAAAATTGAATGGATTCTTCAACAGCACTACACACAAACTTGAGTCTCGTCCTTCTATAATAGTTTCTTTCCTCAGAATTTTTAATTTCGTATACTCTAAGCATCGTATACTCTTTCGTATAACTCTAAAGTACCTAATGAACAAGGCAGCATTGAATACGATGAATGAGAACCACATCGAGCCACCATGATGAAGAATTACAAGTTATCTCATCCACAGAGACTTCTTAACACATTCATCGCTATTAGATGCAAGCTCCAAGAAAGACACAAAGTAACCGTGCTCGCTGTAGACAGTTTATAAATCAAACCAGCGGGAGAGGTCTCCCCTAAACTTTCTCGTATATTTCCCCAAAAAGGTGCTGTTTCCCCTCCCCCCGCTTGGATAAAAAAATTCGAACCTACTGTAACCCAGAATCCAATGACTATCGGAAGGTTTTTCATTGTAGATTATAGTGATTGTAAAATATCTAGGTAAAGAATCAAATTCAAAGAGATGCGTACCGATTTTCCACTCTTGCCGGCTCAAGGAAAAAGTGACGTAATCGTTACGCGTGCACAGATATTGCTATCAGTACGCATGCGCATGGAGAATCGGATTAAAAAAATGAATATGCAATTTGAACGCCTTTTTTTAACCGATTGAAACGAAATTTGGGCACAGATCTATAATTAATGTTAGCAACCGTCATACCAATTTTTATTTATCTATTATTTACTTATTAAGGTTTAGTAGATACAATTTTTACAAGTTATGCGATTATACAGTCCGACAGACCATCAACCCTTCGACGGATTTGGTCCAAATTTTGATACGGACCTACACTCATGATGATAAAACTGTGTACCAAATTTTATCCAACTAGCTATTCCAGTTTTTGAGTTATAGTGTTCACATGACCGCGAACAGACGGACAGACAGACTTCCCGTTGACGGATTTTCACCAAAATTTGATAGAAACCTACAAATTATGTGTAAAGATTACATACCAAATTTCAACCCCGTAGCTCTAATAGTTTTCGAGTTATCGTGTTCACAGACACACAGACATAATTCCGAAATTGTGTTTTTCGTACTCGGGGAGGTCAAAAACGTTTGGCTTCGTCAAACTCGCAAGTTCGAATTTTTTGACGATTGCAATACTTTCTCTTTGTATAACTTCGTATACGAGAAAGTAAGAAGAAAGAGGAGAACGTATTCTGTGCGGATATCTATTAACATGTTTAACTTAATAAATCTGCTATGCAAGTCAAATTCTAGTGCGCCTCGAAAATTCCTGAAGAACGAGATATCTCGTCAGTAGCATTGAATGTGTTAAACTTTTCCAACTCGCAATCATTCTGCAACGGGAAATATTTTTCATGACCCGAAATATTTTGTCATAATCCAGAAATAAAAAATAAAAATAACACCGCGGTAAATAAGGATTACATTTCAAACAATTATTCAGCGAACATCATTGATTTTGATTTAAGTGGAGATGATTTTTAAAAATTATTTTTGCTGACAAATATCGAGGCATTTGAAAAAAATTCGATGGGAGGCTGTCTCTGCGAAACGACCGCTGGGATTGAGGGGCGTAAACTTACTTACCTTACTCAACTGTGACTTTTTGTGACTAAAGTAGCTCTATGTGACTAAAGTAGCTCTATGTGACTAAAGTAGCTCTATGTGACTAAAGTAGCTCTTTTTGACTAAAGTAGCTCTTTGTAACTCTCAATTTATGTGACTGATTCGTGATTTTGTTTGGGTTTTTTTTTTTCCGCGAAAAAAAATTCTTGCTTTCAAATGTAACATATTTATGCAAGTTAGTAATATTGGATATTGGAGTCTGTTAGTAACAATCTTATGTAAAATTGGACGATGGTACGAGAAATAGCAAAGGTAATTCAACAATTCTGGAGTAATATTTCCCGCGTGTATGTAAAATCGACGAATGAATTGCCTAATGTACTTGGATAGTTTGTAGGTACCATTTATGAAATTCTTCTTTTGTTTATTCTACTCATAATATCGTTTTGCTCGTTCTTTCTTCTAGTTCTTCTCTTATTTGACGATGAGCAGCAGCTCGATTTGTCTCCTCTTCAATAAATCACTTCTCTAACTCATTTTGGCAGTTTCTAGAAATTTCTACGAAACAAAATTTGGTTTAATCCAGTTAATATACCGCTCACAACCGACTACAGCAAGCGTCTGAGGCCGCCAGACAGTTAAGTATGAGAAAGCGCGGGAAGCTAGGTTGGTCACTGCGTGCGCACGCATCGGTCGCCGTGACGTCATCAAAATTCTTCGTGATTTTCACCAACTTTACAACTCGACTGTGACTAAACCGTAATTCCAAATTCTAAAATTCTTTTTTCAATCTTCAATGTCCACCTTTCTTTGTTAAATGAAACTAAAACCAACTCTCTATATTATTTGGTTGCGAAGCTATAAGCGTTTAACTTTATCACGAAAAGCGTCTTAATTTTTTCCTTTCCCGACACTCCATTAGACCACTATGGAGGGACGTAAGCTTACGTCAAAACCGGATGAATTCTTCCCTCGACTTCTTCCCTCAGGGACACATATTCTTCAGGTGTGATGGGAATCACGACTCCGAGGTACCCTAGTGATCTGATCTCCCTTCAGGCTTTCCCTTCCCCTTCAGCTTCTACTTTTCGCTTTTCTGCTTCCTTCCCTCGACGGCAAGTAAGGGAGCTCTCCATGAGAAGCTGTCGCCGCTCTGTTTGCTTCTTGCTTCTCATGGACAGACAAAAACCTCACGTTTTGACCGTGCGTGGCGACCCATTAGACGGGTGATGCACTGTGGTCCCCAGTGTATCAATCGGCTGGTACCTAGCCACCTTTGTGGCTAGACTGCTAGGGATCAAGCGCAGGGGTCACTTCCTTGGGCTTGGCGTTAAGGGTGGTCACTGTCCCCGGGGGTGACTCCCAGCGTATAGGTATCGGCTAGCATCATGGTAAACGCAGAGGCTGGGAATGCCCAGAGCCGGTGGCTGCCATCCCTTGTTGGGCTCCGTGGTGGGCGATGCCGTCGAGCCCGAATCTTTACCAATGTCTTATGGGTTCTTTGTCTCTCGTCGTCGGAGCCAATTCATCTACTCGTTACATGTTGATCAACACTCCAAACACTTTTCATACGGTATCCACTTTTCTGGTGCAAAAACTCCTTACGGCATGTATTGGTGAAATACAAAATGTCAAAAAATTGCGATCTAGTGATCTTCTGGTACAAATTGACTCCAAACAAGCTTCAGTAATTAGCAAATTAACGAATCTGGGTACTTTTCCAGTATAAACGTCATTTCATAAAACATTGAATGTCTCTCGTGGTGTACTTCCAACCCTGATTTTATACATGTTACAGAAGCAGAATTCTTGGAAGAACTACGTGATCAAAATGTTTGTGCCGCACGTCGTATAAACATTCGACGTGACGATCGACTTATTCCTACACAACACGTTGTTTTAACTTTTCAGTCACCGGTATTGCGAAAATCCATAAAAGAGGGATACATAAATTGCAAACTGCGTCCATATATTCCCAATCCTCTCCGGTGTTTCAAATGCCATAGGTATGGGCACTCCCAACAGTCATGTCGAGGTACTGACCCTGTTTGTGGTAAATGCGCTGAATCTGGTCACGAAATAAATGTTTGTACTTCTGACACTTTCAAATGTAGAAATTGATCTGGTCCTCATGCTGCATCTTCCAAATCTTGTAATGCATGGATTTTTGAAAAAGAAGTTATTGCAGTTAAAATAAAAAGGAATATTACTTTTCCTGAAGCAAGACAAATTGTAAGGGATAAAACTCCGAAAGTTGGTGTTTCCTACTCCTCTACAGTACAAATGCAGCCAAAAATCGGCAACAACACATCCGAGATAAATAACTTGCAACTACCAGTATCTATTCCTCTTTCAACATTGCCATATAAGTTCTTTATTGCTCCGACAGCTACCAATAGTATAAAGAATAATTCACCAAAAAAAAAAAAAAACTACGCAACCAACTCCTAGTAATTCTAAAACGGACATTGTAAAAAATAAAAAAAAAATTAAAACCTCTTGAGAATAACTCCAAGAAAACTCTTGATGCAAATAATTTTTTGAAATCAAATACTTCTGAATCTGATATGGAACTGGATTCATCCTCTGCTTCTAAGAATGTTCCGAAAAATAGTGAAAAGCCTAAAAAACCTCCAGATAAAAATTTTTCTTGATGGTCTGCTTGGTTTCGTGAAACTGCCGTGGTTTCCGCAGCAAGGTTTGTCACATTAAAGACTTGATTTATGAAGTGCATCCAGTTTGCATTGTACATCAAGAGACCTACTTGAAACCTGCTGATATTTCAAAAATCAAACGCTATAACCTTGTCAGAAAAGATAATGAATCTGGTCGAGGTTCTGGAGGGGTTGCTCTCCTAGTCTCCCATGATACTCCTTCATCTGTCATCACTTTACATACAAATTTTCAGGCTGTAGCGATTAGAGTTATGTTTTCCCAATTTAGTAACTGTTTGCACTCTATACTTGCCACCGAGTACTAGCGTCAATGACAGAGATCTCGGCAGATTAGTAGATGAATTGCCTACTCCTTTTATCATTATTGGGGATTTTAATGGTCATAGTAAAAATACAAATCCTCGTGGACGACAAATTGAGGAGTTCGTTAATACTAACTCCCTTTGCCTACTTAACAATAGAGAAGACACCTGCTTCCATCAATGAAGTAGAACTTTCCACTCTTTAGACCTCGCACTATGCACGTCGTCTCTTGCTCCTTACTTTAACTTTAGAGTTGACTTGCATGACAAGTGACCATTTCCCAATTTTTTTGGACCGTGTGAATGTCGGTTCTAACAATGCTCAACGTCCAACACGCTACTTGTTTCATAGAGCTGATTGGACAAATTTTACATTAAGAGCATTGATTACTCGTGACATGGTGGAGGGTGAAAATCTTAATGAAGTAGTCAACTTGGTTACTAAAACCAATTCAGCTGCAGATGCCAGTATTCCCAAATCGGGACTGAACTTCCCTAAGAATAGGAAACCATGGTAGAATAAGTATTGCACTGATACCAATCGTGACCAAAGAAGAGCCGGGAATGTTTTCCGGCGGCATCCAACCTCGTCTAATCAAATAGCCTTTCAAAGAACTAAAAGCATCGCACGGTGGGCTAGGCGGAAAAGTGAACGTGAATACTGGGATACTTTTGAGTTCATTTTGACGAAATTATACTGTTCTATTCAATGTGTATGACTGTAACTGTTTTTTGCTGAAAAAAATCTATGAATATTCCAAGTCATTCGGCAGTTGTGGCACTTTAATTGAATGCCATTCCACCACGACAGGCTCAAGAAATGTGCAATATGCTGTCCACCGTTTTCTGCCAGAAGTTCAAACCGAGAAATATCATGTTCCACAACAGATCGGATGTTTCTATGCTGATGTTTTGAATGTGTTGCGCAGGACCACTGAACACAACATGTTTCAGATAACCAGTGGCGGTTTATATTAATATGAAGCCACAGGAGTAAAATTGTTTTGAGGCCCCCTATGTCACAAAGTCGCCCTCAATTTAGCACTACGATGGATGGCAAATAGGTTTAACACCCCATCCAGAAACCACAAAGATTAAGATCAGGTGATCTTGGATGCTAGTTTGTTAGAAAATGACGGTTGATAATTCTATTATTTCCGAAATGCATGCTGAGAAGGCGCTAAACAGGATTTGCAATGTGTGGAGGAGCGCCGACTAGCATTAAAATTATGTTACCCACACACGCACGCTGTTGAAGTGCTGAAATGACATGGTTGCGCAAAAGAGATTCCTAGCGTACACCATCGATGGTACAGGTAAACAGGACCCGCAAGACCTATCTCTTCGAAAAAGAATGGCCCTACGATAAACGACGCCGTAAACCCGCACCAAATAGTTACTTTTTCAGAATGAAGAGGTACTGATTGATGATGTCCGAACGGATTCTCCTTTGCCCATATTCTGCAATTCTGAGTGTTGACATATCTATTGATATGGAAATGAGTTTCACCTGTCCAAATGTCCTATCCTTTCTTATTTTGCATATTCTGCCATCTAAAGCGCTAAAATTTTAAGATTTTTTTCTTCTGCCATACTTTTCTCCCCTTCTTCGAGTATACTTAGGTCGAATTTCAGTCATTCTGACCAGTGGTTCTTTTTTACAGCATTTTGAAAGTTGAACTTTAATTATAGGGGTCTATTCCGGTACCCCCGGTTGGGTTGGGAGACGTCACTTTTTCCGCACGTTGATAACGGGAAAAGTGACGTTCCCAACCCAACCGGGGGTACCAGAATAGACCGATAATCACCCTGTATTTCACTCGCATTTTCGCCCTTTGTCGGTAAGGGGTCTATTCTGAGACTCCTGGTTGGAAGTTGGAAGCGTCACTTTTCCCGTTGTCAACGTGCGGAAAAGTGACGTTCCCTTAATCAACCGAAGAATAGACCTAAATAAATCACTTATCTGAAAGAAAGGTTGCGAGATCGCGTGTCCACTCACAACCTATCTTTAGAAATCGAGGACGTCAAACGACGAATTACGTTAATAAAATGTATTTTCTTGGAATCTATTATTTTTATTTTGAGGTTTATGTATCCTATGTAGCTTGTAATGGAAGGTCGACACGTTGCAAGTTCGTCCCGAGTGGAAAAAGTTGAAGCTACACCATTGATCCACGGTCGCAAGGAGGTTAAATTCAAAATATAGGAGGTAGGGCAATCACAATCCACCGTCGCAGCGGGATTCGAATTCAAGAAGAAGGTCACAATCCACGGAGACAACGGGAGTTCGAATTCAAAATGGGAGTAAGTGCAACCCACAAATTCGGGGTTCAAATTCAAGATAGGAGTGTAGTGCAATCTGATCCCATAGCTAATCCATTACATTTATAAGATATTTTCTGAAGAATAGAGGATGTCACTTTCCGGCCGTTAACAACGGAAAAAGTGATGCTCCTAACCCAACCGGGGGTACCAGAATAGATCCCTAAAACTGTCAGAAGGATGTGCTCAAAATTCGCCGTCGGATATGCTCAAAAAGAAAAAAAGTCGAAAGCAAAGGACGTGTTTGTGATGTCTTAAAATTTGTACTAATCATTTCTATTTTTTTGGGAAAAACTATGGGTCTATTCTGGTACCCCTTAGTATTAAAGAATTTTAAGTACTATTTTTAGACTCCTAAATGAGTTTTATAATAAATTATATTAGTTTAAAATTAAAATTTATTATAAATATTTAATTTTTGCTCTCTCTTAAAAAGCACTTTGATTTTTGTGAAAAGAATTTTTGCACCTAAAATTACGAACGCTTGAATTTCAAAGGAGTGAATTGAAGTGAACCTACGTTGTGTTCATCACGTGACTGACATTTCAAAATAAATATTTCGTGTTTAAATTTTGTTATTCTTGCATTGGGGTAGCGTTAACTGAGGACACATTTCCTACCCCTCTAATCCGTTCCTGGAACAAGTATGGTTCCTGTTAGTGCCTGTAGATGGCGATAGAAGGTATCGCCGTCTGTAGGAGAAGCCAATAGGAACTATGCTTGTTCATCTATCTGGCCAATGTAGGTTTTATATTTAGATTTGGCAAGCACAAGGCTTTCTTGGTGAAATTCTTCCCTTTCCATTCCGTAAGTTTTTTTGCAACTTAAAGTATATAGAGCCAGGAATTCCAGTGAAGCCTTCTTCCTCTGCGAATTCAATTTTATACTCTTTCAGAAATTAATCTGATTTATTTATTAATAATTTTTATTTAAATGAAAAAGTTTTCAGCAGTTAAAAGCAATAAAAATATTTTTGGTGTAAGATTTAAATAAATATTTTAAATCGTACTTGGTTAAGAAAACAGTTTGTCGCAAAAAAAATGATAAATATTTCTGACTGACGAGTTTTAATGAAGAAAATACGTGCATAGTTTGTTGATGCTGTGGAATAACCGGATCAAATGCTTATTTTGGCCTATATAACTCTTACCATTTACAACACGAATATGTGTGTTGTAGGTTTGTATAGCGCTCTACAGCGCCGGGACAATATTACTTTGTAGGGTGTGGCCTAAAAGCGATATTTATGAAATAAAAAAAAAAACTTCAATTAGTTACAATGAAACGAAAATGTTGGAAGTGTTTTTTCTCATAGATAAATCTGGAAAATGTTATCGTACAATTATGATTTTACATCATTTTAAATTATATATAACCACCATCCACTAAAGTAAATATACTCCATTTAAATTTGATATTGATATTTCTTTCCACAACACTCCTAGAATTACAGCATTAATTGCGCAATGTTGTGTTTGTGTTTTATATTATTTATTCATCACCACCTTGTTTATATATATATATTCGTCCTATTAGAACTCCTCGGCATTTTTTTTTTTCCACTGCTTTTTTACAATTTGTTCATCTTAAGAATGTTTATTTTGATTGTGCACTTTTTACTTCAACAACTTAAAAAATATTTTTAATATTATTTTCCAAATTAATTATTTTCTAGATAAATATAAGGGAAAATCATACCAATTTCATTATTTAATTAAAAGTCGCATTCTCTTTTCCTTTCTTAAAATACAATGTAAAAAAATAATTATTTAAATAAAATAAAATTAATATACCACGTTTTTTAAAACGGACTCAAAAAAGTATAAAATAATTCTTCTAGCCCCTATACAGCATTTAAACGAAAATCGTATGCATGTACAGATAATTGATGTACAATAGTTTATTTCAGTCAATTAAGAATTTATTGTAATGGAAATGATATGAACTGTTGTGTGAGTTTTTCAACGACAGCTACCCTCATCTTCCTTTACTATTAAATATTGCATGCGCCCCATGTTTTTCTGTTTTAAATCTGTATGGGGGTTATAAATCTGTATGGAATAGAAGAAATTATTTTATACTTTTTATCCGTTTTAAAAAAACGTGGCGGTTAATTTTTATTTTATTTAAATAATTATTTTCTGCTTTTACCAGTGTGAAATTTTGCAATTGATTTAAACATCCTGATGAGATTATGACGGAGACATGTGGCAAATTTCAAGTTTATTTCAGTTTCTCTTCAATTGATCATAAATAGAAAATTGGTATTTTCCTGAAAATTAACATGACGTGAGACCTTTCGAGAGATGTAATGAAAACGGTGATTGCGCATGCGAAAAGATATGGCTGAAATATGGGGTGCTTGATGACTTAATGGCCATCCATACCCAAGAACCAAAGTCTGCAATGTTAATAGTTTCGAGATATAATGAAAAAACGTATCATGCATGCGTCATGCAAATACAAAATGACAGACAGACAAGAAAGCTACTTAATATTGCATTGTCATCTAGTTCTGAGCTATAAGAAAGTTTCAAGTCTCCAGCTCATTTGGAAGTTAGTTTAAAAATTCATTGCAAATTTGTACTGAACAGACAGACATTTGTCAAGAAAGCGAGTTAATAAAATGCAGTAAATTATTCTCTTTAATTTTTTAGATTTTTTCATATTTTAGATCTGAATTATGTCTCTTAATGATTCCAATTTTATTTCTTTTATGTTCTACCACCTAAAAAAATTTATATATTAGTTCGGTTGGTATTCTTTCTATAAACTGTGAAATGTAAGACCTGTTTGGGCTAGAGCTTACCAAATTTGAGGGCGTTGTCTATTGTGGGTGCTCACTGAGCGAGGGCTTTCAACACTAGAATCAAATTTTTAATTAAATAAAATTAAAAGAAATAATAATTTTCCTCAATAACCTCGGATCATAATATCGCACAAAAAACATTTTCTACACCCTTTAAAAATTCAAAATACGTTTTCGGTAATACGAATTTATTGTCATGAGATTTTTTTTTTAATTTTGAAAATTAATTTTAAACAATGATCTACGAGCCGTAATCATAAAGGCGTACGTTGGTTTTCAAATTTATCAAGGTAAAATTATACTATGTGTTTTCTTTATTTTGCATCCAAAAAAATTACAATAAATTCTTCTGCAACGCACCTTCGGCATAAAATTTGAAAATTGTTTTCACGTTACAATAGTATCTCCACAAACGAAAAAAAAAAACCGTTATTTATTTATTTTAAATTGTATAAAATGTTAAATTTTACCTACATTAAAAAATCTAAAAATATCCCGAAAAAATTTTAAGAGATTGAATTAAATCTTCACTTTTAGAGCTATACTTTTCATGAAATTCTGTTGGACACTTGCAAATACTGTATCCTTAAACACATGAAAATTTGCAATCTTAAATATTTACGGAAAATATTTCACACTTTTTTTGACTATTAAAACAGTTTCCAGGAGTAACTTCACAAAAAATTAATTTTTATTGCAATTTAAATGTTCAGTTATATTACTAGAGTCGTAAATTATTTTTGATGATGCACTTTTATTAAAGTCGAAGAAACTTCACGATTCCACTCGCAAATTATTTTTGAAATTTAGAAACGAATATTAAAAATTTAATAAATCATCTGCAACATTGTCCATTTATTAAAAAACTTAGAGGTCGTCCAGCGGTCGAAAACTCATTAAATTTTTTTTAAGTTTGAACGTTATTGAGGTTCTTTGTCAAAGAGTATACCTCTATAATCATTGTATATAATTTTTTGAATTTGTTTTCTATAATGACAGCTGTGATGTGCGGTAAACATCATGCATCATATAATGCATTAATTTTCGAATTATTTGAAAATACGAACAATAGGGAATGAGTCATATTAAAAACAATTATGCTTTCTGACATTTCCTTGGGATTTTTATTGCTATACTGGCCAGGTTTTGCTACGCAGTTAATTTGCCTAATTTTTCAAATTATATAAAAATTTTAACTGAAAATTCATACAAAAATGAAATAGTGAATATTGCATTGTATTTTATATTTCTTAGTAAAAACAAAAAAAAACTGGCGGTTAAAAAATAATTGTTGTCCGACTGTTGACCACAAACTTTTATGTGCTTGATATTCAGTATGAACGTAAACAAATGAATGCTTTTATTTAATGTAATTGAATGTATTAGTACGCATATCATATATAAATTCTTAGAGACAATTCCTACTCTGTGCGACTGTTTGACCACAGACTAATATACGTTTGACATTGACATATTTAAATCATCCATTTTGTATTTCACTCCGAAGAGTTTTTTTATAAATAATCTACTAAACTCCCTCTTGGAGTGGATTTCACTGTGGGGACAAATAAATCATAACCGTCCCCTCTCCGCATTTACTACGCTAATTTTTACACAGTGTATGCGGCATGTACAATGAATGTTTTATTTTATTTAATTTAATGTATTTGTAATTATTATATTTTACATAAATTTTATTTCTGCACTCCTTTCTCCATAAGAACTTTAATCTGCCAAATTCATTAATTCTCCATGCGCGCAATGTGCTTGCAGTATAAAAGTTTTTCTCACGTATTAATATATAGATCCAGAAGAAGGCAAATTTTTTCAAGATTATTGATATGGCATTATTCTCTTTCTACAGTTGATGTTTAGATTATAAGATGATATTTTCATGGTACACTTCAGAGTTTATAATTGGCGGATTTATGGGGTAATTTTGAATAAAACAATGAGACGAAATTTACCCAACACTTTACTTTCTCAACATAAAGATGTGCTTGACTAATGAAAAGATTTTACACTAGACCTTATATAAATTCAAGCTTTGATAATTTTCTACGTTATGTTATCTCTTCCCATTGTTTGTTGTATGACTTCTAAATGAATGTCTTCTGCCTATCACCTCAAATCAAATTTAAAATAATGAGAAGTGTATGGAAATATAAAACATCTAATTTATTTTGGTAATTTAATTTTTCTTTTGAAAGCCTGCAATACATTCTGGCATATTAGTTAGCATTACCATAAAATTGATTCTGTAGCTGATATGCCTTTAGTTTGTTGCTGTGGTTTCATCCTTTCGTTTCAAAACATTTTATTCATATTTTGGAAGATCTAACAGGTTTTAAGACGGTTATTCTGAAAGGCAATTCAATCTACTATCTTAAATACTTCTATATTTCATGCAGCCTTGTCTGCAAATATTTTAGTGATGTTTGAGCATTAAAGGAATTACCAAAGGGAATTTCCTTAAAAGGCATATAAAAAGAACACTAGTCTTTTTCGATTACAATTTACTGATGAGCAGACTGGTTAATCCAAAATCATTATTTAAAGTTGAATTTTACGTGGCAATTGTGGGTACTGCTTTGAATTCTATTTAACAGAAAACATTAACTCCTTAAAGAAGGTAACACGTTAATAAAGCCCAAATAAATTCAGGATATAAACTGAAAATGACGTAAAAATCCGCAAAAGATTTTTTAAAGTTTCTAATGCATGTATTCAACATCTAGGGTTGATAATGGTGAGGACTGGCTTATAAATTGTCGATGTCTCAAAATTTAATGATGAGATATTAATGCACGTTTAAAAATTTGAAATTTTATTATAGCAACAAAATTGGAAATTCATAATTTCCAACTTTTCCGTAGTATTATGAATGTACTTAACCCTGCCAGTCACAGATTCAGCAATACGTAACTGAATCATGA
>BGPR01000985.1:0-27882 GCA_013235015.1 Araneus ventricosus | reverse complement strand
TATATTTTTTAAGATAAATAAATTACAAAAAGACTCTACTACTTTCTCTTATTAAAATTATTTTTCTACCAGTTTAAGTTTCTCAGTTCGTAAATCAAATGTAAAGCTAATAGTTCTAATTACAGAAATAATGACTCCAGAGATATAAAAATAAAGTTTCAGTAAATTCTTTATTAGGGAATGTGTCCACTTTTTAGTTTATTTGTTCAATTTTGATATGGGATGATATCCTCAGAAATATATATATATATATCATGGATAGGGTCAGGTGTGAAATGGGTAGAAAATACACTACTTTTAGCTTTTCAATTAAGAAGTATTATCAAAACATTACTTTTTTAAACCTTTTTTCTATAGATTATATATATTAAGTAATTTATATTGGGACCTGGGAGATAGTTTTTAACCATATGCTTTGTATACCCATTTTACCTCACACAGGTGAAAATGGGTATGCAAATCTGATACAGTAGCAAATATTAAAAAATAAATTATTTGCTACAGTACAGTGATATAATAACAGTAAAAGTCAGATTAAAATTTTTTTTTATTAATTTATTTTAAAAAGCACAAATTAAACAGTTAATTTGGCAAAAATAAAATAGGGTTTTTTCCTCCAACATATGTTTCTGTATATCTTTTATTCCTCAAAAAATTAATGATGTCTGTTATTAAATTGTGGCTCATTAAAAATTTGTTTTATATGAATCATCTTTGATATAATTTGTGTCATTTACAGCCAGAAAAAGTACAAGTTGTCAATCTTAAATTTTTCAAATATTTCATTTTATAGGTATCTCCTTCAACAGCCATAATTTTGTCAATGAATTCAGGCTTGCTTTTCTCCCTCAATAAAATGCTTTTACCCAGGCACCTACTGTTAGACTTAGTCTCACAGTTGTATTTTCAGTAATATCATTTAAAGATACTTCTTCTGAAAGGAAATTACATTGTTATTTTCTCTTTCAATTTTTAGCCTTTTATTACATCTTCACTTGTTAAAAGTTCACCAGCACACTTGCCTCTACATATTTGCATTGAATTATTCATATATGCAGTTGTGAAATTTGAAGCTTTTGGTGATATTTTTGCTCATTTCAAATCTTTGTATGTTGAAGAAATTGTGCTTTGTGATCAATGGCGGATTTTGACATTATCAGGCCACAGGCGCAAAATTGTTTTGAGGCCCCTTCCCTAACAAATGTCGTAAATTCACAGTTGGTTTAGCACAGTGATGTACGTCGAATTGGATTTGAGGCCCCCTCATGGTCTGCAGATACGAGGCGAGTGCCTCTACCGCCTGTGCGAAAAACTGCCATTGTTTGTGATCACTCTTGGGATGGAGACAAGGACATGTTCTGAAAACTTGGAAGGCATACAAGAGATAACTGGTTGCAAATTTTCGGCTTCTGCCAAAGAAAGTGTTATTTTGCGTGGAACTGCTTTTAAGTTTTAACTATACACTCTGAAAACCACATCTTGCCATAAGTTTTAAAGATTAAACAACTATGCGCTCCTTTTCACGAGAGAAAACTGTAATTTTTCTGATCCTTTATGTACAGGATTTTTTTAAACTAGTTATGATATGGAATATTTATGTTTCATTAATTTTTAATTTATAATAAATGAATAATTTATTTAAAGAAAAAAATAATGCTGCATCTATCCTACATAAGATGCAGAAGAATTCCTTTCCTGCTTTAAGAATTCCTCAATAAAAAGATCCTGGAAGTGAAAGTTAGAATGAATAACATATGGCATAAACTTGTCCACTTCAGTTTAATGTGTTACCACACTCACTTATAAAGAAACTGTGAAAAAAATATCAGTTGAGGAATGGAAGTCAGAACAGCTAACTATAATACCCCCGACTCAAAAGAATACAAATATAATTAAAAATCTGTTGTTTTGTAAGCCATATATTTTGACTACCCATTTTACCCCACCTTGACCCAATGTAATAATTGTAAAAATAACTGCAAAAATCTTCCTCATTAACAGTTCTTGGTGACAACTTATAGGCAAAAACTATCAATGCATATTTGAAAACTTTTTAAAAATTTCAATTGTTTGATACAAGATTTTAAATAAATTGGCAGCAATGAAGCACATTTATTGTATTATAGTAATTATGCATGTTCAGGAAACAAATCACTGTTCCATTTCATGAAAAATTGCTATGAAACTAAAATGGGATATGATGTTATATTTTCCATTTATTGAGATAGATAATTTCTAGAGGAAAATTAAACTTTTTCAATAAATGACTTTTAAATATGGAAGAACAAGCAACTTTTTTAGAATATTAATTGAAAATTTCATTATATTAATTTAGAATAAATGAACTGTGAATACTACATTAAATTCATAAACAATTTTAGTTTGTTTTAACTAAAAATAACATTCCAGCTGAACTTTAAGTTTCTGCTGTTATATATAATTCTAAAAGTAGAACTTTTGAGTTTTTGAACAAATTTATTAGCATTATGGAGTTTTGATTAATATAAATACATTCTGCATATAAGAAACAAAGAAAAATTTGGGATAGTCAATACATGTAATCGAAAAAAGAAGCAATTTTTCAAAATTCACAATATTTCCTTTCATTTCATTAAATAGAATAAATGAAATGAACAGTAAAATAATTGATCACTTAACTTTTAATCACAAATAATATTTTAAATTTCACTGGCTATGAAAGTGTACTGAATTTTGGTTACTTAATCTACTAATTTTATCAACATTTAATTAAATTTTAATCTAATTTTCTTCTTCTAACTTTCTAAAAACTGTAAGCAACATACTAAAAGTTTTATTAAATGCAAATTTTAAAATACAAATGCATTATATGTACATTTGCCAACAAGAATAATTAAACTATGTTTAGTGTACTAAAATGCATTTTTAATATTCTATACCATTAGTAAACCGAATAAAAGACATTAAAATACTTCCCAAAGAACAAATTGAGCACAGCCATACTGTAAGAAAGAAAGCACTGTTTATAGCTTTTATTAAAATGAAAACCTTCATTTCAAAGTCCTGTACAAACATTCAGGGTTACATTTCGCAAATTAATATAAGATAAAATGCATGAAATTTAAATATGTTTACATAATAAAATTGAAATAGTTTATTGTAATTTTATTAAAAAGAGAACGCCCTGCAAAAGATCTGTTTTTTATGCTCGACAAAGCATATTTTCATTCATACAATTATTTTACATACCAATAAAAAATAAGCATCGTAAAATTTAATTTTGTGTTTACATGATTAATTTACATTAGGTTATTATCAATTTATTAAATAAGAATACGCCTGCATAAGGCCTAACTCCGCCATGCAACTACCACTCCCGAGAACCGATACTCAAATGCATGCAAGCATTAGAAAATTGTAATCCATTCTTGGCGAATAAACGAATCCTCCATCTGTTGGCGAAAACGTTTTTCTCGAAGGTAACCATACAGCAAGCCGTCTTTCTACCACGCCGGAATAAAATCTGTCCTCCGGATCAGCTATATCCCCCCATCTAATTCTAATGCTTTCCCCCTTTTGACCAGTCCGGAACAAGATGTGTCCTCCGGATAACGAGTCTCGGTGCATTGTTGTTGGTATACCATTGATTACTTGCGTTTGTTTGACGGGTCTGTAATAGTCTTTGATAAAAACTGCGACTTTTCAGTGCAGATGTTACTATGCCTTCTAAAGGAAAAACATTACATGCTAGAGAGCGCTGTATTATTTTCAATATAATGAATAACAGAATTTAATGGCTACAGATGTTTTTACTCTCAAAATAAATAAAATTAGGTACCACTTTTTTTTATGAAATATTTTAATATATCTATCCAGATATTAAGTTAAGATATCCATTTAGCGTGCCTATCTTTCAGAATTATAGGTTTTTCATATAGGGAATATTTATCTGCTGAGGGTTTAATCAAAGACTGTTAATTATTTGTACTGTTTCAACAATCTAAAAGATTATTTTTGAATTATTTGATAAATATATCGGGTATCAACTGCTAAAAAAAATTGAGAAATATGTTTTGTTAGTTTGTGAATTCGTTGTAAAGGTTAAGAAATTCTTAACTTTTAATCCTTCCAGGGGCTGGCGATAATTTTGTTTTGGCGACTTTTTTTCAACTGCTTCAATATAGGACCCTATTGGCGATATTTTGTTTTGGCGACTTAACGATACGATGTTCAGTTAGGCCAGTGGTGCGCAAACTATTTTGATTTCCGACCCCCTCTCTTCGTATATAATTTTTTGCGACCCCTTTGGGAGTCACAACCACGTTTCTTGCAGAAACGCCTTATATTTTTTATTGTCAAATAAATTTCTTTGAATTTAGCCACCCACAAAAATTTTCACACGACTCCTTGAGGGATCGCGACCCACGGTTTGCACACCACTGGGTTAGGCGACGAAAAGTCGCCAATACAAGATTATCTCCATTGGTGCCATGTATCAAAGCTGTTCCCTTTTTCTTTGTCGGGTAGTAGGCTTTTTGTGATTTATTTGAAAAAACCCAGTTTTAGTGTCTAATGAAGTCAACTGATGGCGGCACAAGTTCTAAATTTTCTTATGAATTTTTACACCCATTAATAATGTTTCCAATAAGAAAAAGTCATTCATTCCTTTCAAAAGGTTAAACATTTTAATAAACAGTAGGAAATTTTACTGTTGGAATTGTACCTTTTCTGTTTAAAATATCTGATTTTTTTTTTTGTAAAGATCTGTATTATCATGTAGTTATAGTGAAAATTCTATTCTGAATTACAGTATTTAATCTTTGATTCATCATTAAACAGTTTTTTTACAACATATTTGTCCTTTTATTGTGATAATTTTGATTTGGCTAAGGAAAAGTAAGTTTCTTATAAAAACATAAACTTCATCGATATTGTAAATGTGTTTTACCCAGAAGATTGTTGAATCTACCTCTATGTATTTTAAATGTATGATTTTTTAACTTGTTACTGTCTATGAAAATTCAAAGGCCATTATATTTTAATAGATAGTAGTAAACTCTGTAATTAAAATCCTTTATATTTAATATATCAATTTATACAGTCAAACAAAACCATTCTTTGAATTCTTAGATTTCATTAGGAGATTTTTCGCAATGCTTCAGAACTTTGGTCTGATTTCATGGCTTAATAAACAATACATAAACGACAAAGGAATAACAACTGCAAATAACGACTACAAAGGAGTAACTGTAATTTATGAAAGTATTTTATAAACTTTTTTAATATTTGGATTATTGTAAATTATAAAGCTGTTTAAAAAAAAGCAAATATTTAAAATTTAGATATAGTCAAGTGACATACATTCAGCCAAATAAAGTGAAGCAGTGCTTCAGTAAGCAATTTGCTTTCTCGGGACCTCTCAAGTTGTGTTTTTTAATTCCTATTCTATTGAAGAATGCTGAAGCATACTTTCGTTTTCTTTGTTGCTGCAGACAGTGCCAGAACAGGGTTTCATGTTGAGCTGCTCCTGCCTCCATTATTTTTGGCTTTCCTGATGACCATGGTTGCAATGTAAAAAAATTTTGGTTAAACTGCAGAGTACGGTGCGGTTTTGCTTCCTGTCACTTAGTTTCACCAACTGTTAATCGCCAAGAGGCACTCCTTCACTGTCATGTTGAGTTGTTTTGGGTGCGCAGCGATCTTTTTATTGATCTCTTGCACATCGCTGCTTCTTATGCCATGTTTTAATTGGTCTCCTCTTTGTTTTCTTCGATTTTATTGGTTGAATTTGCTTTGAATTTTGATAATTTCTCAAGAGATTTTTCTAGACTGATGGAGTCTTTGTTCGTGTTGACGTTTTCAGGAAGGAACCTGATTCGGTTTGTTTCTTGCAATCTTTTTCAAGTCTTTCATTTTATCTCCATGGCTTCAAAGTCTTCATTCCTGTTGACTTTTTGATGAAGGAACGTTTTGAGATGAGAACTCATTTTGGAATTTTAAAAAAACGTAGATTCCTAACTTTCAATGAACGAGCTTAGCTACTAGGTTCCCACTTTTGCTGAAAGCGAAGCTGCTGATGTTTTTCTAAGTTAAAAAAATTAGCCCTGAACCCACTTCAGATGCTGCAGGCATCGTATGTACAATCTCTCCTTTTTGAGATGCCGCAGGCATCACGTGTGCAAGAGACCAATAAAGAGACCACTGTGAACCCAATACAAAAGTTGCAACTTGGAGTTGCACCAAAAAAATGGCAGAAAACAAGACCACTCCATAGACTGCAGTTTTACCAAAAGTTTGTTTGATGTAGGCATGAGACTTGTGCTTTGTGTTGGGAGCTGGTCATCTCCCTATTGGTTTGTTGAGTTCATGTTGATTACATAATATTTTTTCTCGCTCTCGCCATTCATGTGACTTTTTGGAACAGCCTAATATCCAGCTTTCCTTAGCGGCTAGCTTTCCTTTCAATATTGGGTGCAATGTAAAAAAATACATGTTTAAAAGCAAGTGATTTATGTTACACCTCTCCATAGGCTCCATTGAGTTCATGCTCATTATGTCATTTTCTTGTTCACACACCTTTTCAGAGTGGGTATGGAGCATGCTAGGGATGGAAAAAACCTACCAGTTAAAACTGGAAACCGTCTTTTTTTGTTTCGGTTAACCAGTTTTTTTCTGTTATTTTTTGTCCTGGTTATTTATTTTAAATCCAGTAACCGGGTAAAAAAACTGGCAAAAGATGGGCTTGATTTTTAAGTTTGAGTTATGGAGTTTTGAATTTCATCATCTTAGGCTAATCAACGGCCACTGCTTCCTCGAGATGGACATTGAAATGGTCTAAAATAGTCATAGTCAAGCTTTCATAACTCGATTAGTTTTGGTCGCAGAATTCTGTGTAAAATTTTAATGTGCCAAAAATATTTTAATAAATATGATTAATAGGACCGGGGGAATGTATAAAAATTTAGACATCGTTATTTATTATAATACATATAGACGCAAACAAGATAAAATATGATTATTTACGTCTGTACTCTCTAATTTCTTTTTTTATTTGTCTACAATACTTACTTTATTGTATTAATTACTCATGTATTATTATTGGTTATTGTATTAATTACTTATTTATAATCATTACTTTATTATATTAATTACTTATTTATTGATATTACTTATTGTATTAATACTTGTTGTATATTATTATTAATAAAAAATTTTGTCCACAAACGTTGTTTCTTTAAAGAAAACAAAACCCAAAACCGGTCATTTCAAAAACTGGTTCATTTTGATCGATTTTAACCACCCGGTTAAACTGGAGGTGAAAAAATTGGTTGTTTCTGCAATAACTGCCATCCCTAGAGCATGCACATGGGCAGAGAAGGAGAAAAATTACAAAGTGAAACTTTTTACGATTATTTATTTACGAGTGGCATGTCACACAAGTTGTAACAGGATGCAATTTTTTATTTAATGCTTCTTTATTCATATTATTATTCTTGTGTTCAGCATTTAATTTTTTTTCTTGACATAGTTGATTAATATTATTTACTTATAATGGATATTATTGTGTGGACTAAAAGTTTGGCTGCTTCTGTAGGTTTTCAAATCGCCACGGGCCACTGCAGTTTCTGCTTAAATATGTGACTACTTTATTATATCTACCTGATCTAAAAGTATTCCTTTTATTATAGATTCTTTTGTTTATGATTTTTTATTGGAGTAAATGGATATTCTGTTAATTAAAGAATCGTTTTTTGCATAATTTTTTTTCTTAAAGAAACATTAGCTCTTTTTTAAAGTAAAGCGTTCATAATAATCCTAGTGTTGCTAATAATTAATCTGTATTTAGTTAGAGGTGCAATAGATGAACATCATGGCCATAGTCATGAGCATGGTCACACCCATGAACACATGGATTCGCCAGGAACATTTTTGTCTAGAGAATTGCCTCCGTCTCGCAAGGATTTTCACAAAGTGAGTTATTGAATTTCTTGTATTAGCATTGGATTCTTGTAATTTTATAACCTAAAGATTAAAATTTATGCTAATTGCTTATTGTGATGAATTCAGCTTATGATTGCATGAAACATATTGAATGTGGCATGCCAAGTTAACTTTGGAATCCACTGCACATTTTGCAGGAGGAAAAAGGATGTGATGTCGCAGACATTGCATGACATGAATAGTTAGTCTGGTATCCCATATGTTTCTCAAGTGACAGTGAGGTCATGTGAATTGACTCCATTGGTCAATCTATACTATATTATAATCTTTTGAAAAAAAAATGAAAAATATTGATTTTTTTAAAATCTGTCATTTTATTATGTGAAAAGAATAAAAGTATTCAAACTGGTTCTTCTTTTCTCTGTACTGAATTCTTAATTATAATGACTGTTTGAGAGAAAATTCGGTACTTACGTATTAACGCCACCGAGGCTACAGATTGGCGGTAATGCGCCAATAAAGAGCAATCTTGTTTACAAAACCCGCCAAATTGGCGGCACTTAAAAACCGCCAAATTGCCGTTAATACGTAAGTACAAAAACCGCCAAATCTGTAGCTGCGGTGGCGTTGGCTTCACTTAAAAACCGCTACATTGGCGTTAATACGTAAGTACAAAACCCGCCAAATTGGCGCCACTTAAAAACCGCCAAATTGGCGCCACTTAAAAACCGCCAAATTGGCGTTAATACGTAAGTGCAAAACCCGCCAAATTTGGCGGCACTTAAAAACCGCCAAATCTGTAGCCTCGGTGGCGTTAATACGTAAGTAAGTACCGAAAATTCTCACGCAGGACTGTGGAAATTTTGAATCAATCTAGCTGGAGAATCTAATTGTGATTCACACAGCATTTTTTTAAAAGCAGTATTTGAAAGACAGTGGTTACTTGGCTCCTTCAGCTTTCTGTTTGGAAGCTCATTTAAAGTAGATTTATATCATATACATTTCTCTGTTATCTATTATTTAAAATGGTGAAATATATTATTTCTTTTGTTTATCTTTTATATCTTTTAATAATATTTCAGTTTTAAATGTTCAGGTGTTTGTCCCTTATTTATTGCACTTTTAAATATTTAAAGTTTGAAGAATAATGTAATGATTTTTGGTAGGAGATCTTATATTTTTTTTATTTCAGTGGCAGTCATCTTTATGAAACTGAAATCATTAAAAATCTTAAGTTTTAAAAAGTTTCTTGAATGTGATGTAAATAGAAAGAACTGCAATGTAATTTTTTAAAAATATTATCATGCCATGGTTATATCATTTTACTTGATACAGTTTTGCCGAGTTCGAATTTTTTGATTTAATAAGAATTCCTTGTATTTACCTACTTTATTCTCAGAAGAAAGCAGAAAATCTCAGAATTTTTTTTTGTGTAAAACTGAATTTGATCTTTGAAAATCCCAAAAAAGTGATGCGTTTATTGATATCCAAAAATTTATCTGTGAGTCACCTCTGCATTATATTATAAGGATTCTTATACTCAATAGTGAGTGCCTTGTACTGTTTATTTTTATATAGATCCATATTAAGCATTAGTGAGCAAAATAATTTGTATCAAATTTCTGAGTGTACTAAATTTTTTTGTTTTTATTGGCATTTTAATTAATTAAATGTTAGATTGTGATGGTTACGTTTATGTCTTGGCCATTATTGAAGTCAAAAAAGTTTGGGTGAAAAAATCACAATTTTTTTCCCTTGGAAGTTGGCAAACGCCCTATTAAGTTTAATTGTTGAATTTTCTTTCAAATGTTTCTTGTGGAATGGTAAAAATCACATACTGATCCATGTATTAGACACATTTTGCTTACTCATTTCAAACATACAGACTCTAAAATGGCTTTCTGTTTCATATGCCTAGGGAAATACTTACCCCCCCCCTTTCCGCACACACTTAAACATAAAAACCATTACTAATATAATAGCCCAGATCTGTCTCTCGGTAACACTCTGACTTCGCTGACAATAGAACTCGCGCCATAGCACTGCAAGATGTTAAACAGCATTATTTCATTGTTAGAGAACCTAAATTTCAGTCATTTTAAATTTAAAAGATTAATTGTTGTTTTAATTTCAAATTTAATAACTCTAAAATAGTGAAATAAAATGTTCTATCGATTCATATAAAATTTATCTCACTATGATCAATAGTTCCTTAGAAATTTTGAATATATATTTTATATTAATCATATATTTCAAATTAATTTCCGTTTTTTAATAGAAAGTAGTAAATTACATCAGTGGTATATCATGCGCATGATACAGTTTGGACGCCACAATGCATCTCATTATTGATTGCAATTGTGATGATATAATTTGATAATATTTTTTGGCAATGTTTGACAAGCAGAGAAGTGCTTTGTTTTGATTAGAATTTTGGAAAAGAATTCCTTTGAAATTTTAACTTTTGACTTATGTTTGACAAGCTGAGAATTTCATGGTTATTGAATTATAATAAAATTGTTAAACAACAAAAAATACCTCGCACGGAATATTGTTTACCAAGAGGTTTTTTGAATAAAGAAATATGTAAATAAAAATATATTTCCTGTCATAAAACTTGCGTGTATTTTATTTGTTTTCAATCAATGTTAAACATTTCTCTCGCATATATATCTATTTAAACACATCAAATTTGACGGGAAATCTCTGGAATGAAGAGGCAATTTGCACCTGTCATACCATGACGGGTGATTTTCTAGTTTTATAATATTATTAATTATGTTGGACAAGTTGTATGATTGTGTTATGAATATTTTTTAGTTTTTCAATCTGTTAAATTTAATTTTGTTTTGATTTATATATTTCATTTAAAATTTGGTTTCAATGTCCTTTTTTTTCTTCTTTTGAAGCGAGCCTTTACTGTAGGCATTGGAGGCCCAGTTGGTTCAGGAAAAACTGCCTTAGTGTTAGCCCTAAGTAAATACATGAGAGAGAAACACAACCTCTGCATTGTTACAAATGACATATTTACAAGGTGAATTTACTTTTACTTAATGTACAATGCTCTTACTTTAAATATTATGTATAGTAGAACCCCGCTAATCCGAACTAATTGGGACCGGTGCCTGTTTGGATTACAAAAAATTCAGATTATTCAAAATTCCGATAAAAATAGAAAAGAAAAAGATGTGTGCTAAAAAAAGAAGTTATAAGTACTCAGTACTACTATCTCTTGAATTCGTTTATTCAAAAGCAATAGAAAGAGAATATGTCTTCCTTTTCATTAGAATAATGGATGTGCTCCTGTATGAAGTGACCTTATCTTACGGCGAATTGCATTAGTTTCTTCAATGTGTACAAAATTATGCAAGTTGAAAAAGCACTTTTTTGTTTTTAGTATGTATATTTAAATCTTTTCAATTACATATAATTTTCAAAAATAAAATAGGTTCGGATTAACCGGAATTTCAGAGTAGCTTGGTTCAGATTAGCAGGGTTCTACTGTATCATCAAATATAATTGTATATTTAGCTGCATAGTTCAATCATTCTACATAATCTTGATACATGTATCTATGACATATAAATTTAAAAGTTTTTAATTGACTTCACTAAGTACATTTTATTATACAATCTGACCTCGAAAATCCCGAAACCTCTGAAAACTGGACGATTTTTTTCAACTCGTGATGAGAAAAAAATTAGCTAAATAAATTTTAAACTAAAATGCTTGAGACAAGATGCGGAAATTCCAGTCATTTTATTCATTTTAAACTACTATTTTTTTTGTCTTTGTATAATTTTTTAAGGTCTCTTTATCTTTTTATTGTTTAAAACATGTTTTTATATGGAGTTGTTGGAATTGATGTCAACATGTAGATTAGCATACGAGGACTTGATTGGTCGCGCATGCACAAACGTTGGAGGCGTTGCCATGGAAACCATTTGCCGTTGTCTTGCGACTCCCGGGTCTGTTCTGAAGACGTCTGCACATGCGCTCTTAATTGTGATGTAACTTACCTACACGGCGACATCAGAACTTTGACATCTCTATTGGTTCAAGTAAGATATCTAAAATCTGGAAATTTCCGAAATCCGGACCTTCCAAACCCCCGAGCAGTCCGGATTTTCGAGGTTGTACTGTATTTCTAATTTTTCAGTTCATTTAATCAGTTTATTAGTAACTGTGTTTTATGTTAATGCTCTTTTAAAATATCTAGAATAATACAAGAACAATAGATTGTATAAAACAACATATTTATTTAGAAAGCAAATGCTTACACACATACTCTAAGTATCAAGATCTGGGGAGAAAAGGTTTTAAAAAAATACGTTGGTGATCCATATTTTGAGCCAATGGGATGATTTACAGTGTTCATATTTCTGTATTAGGCCAAATATGTAATACATTTTCATTTTTACTTTTTAAAAAATTTCAAAAGCACTAATTTTGTCTCTTCACTTGATACATGGGTCAATTTTAATTTTTTGGGATGTGAAATGGGAATATATCTAAAAATGGTATTGTTGTTTATTACTTTTTACTCTCTACTTCCTAATATTTTTTAGTTTCTTCTCTTGGTACTTCTGATCTTTAAAAATAGGTATTCCGGTTCGTAAGAAGCGTGCAATCTGTTTTATGAAAGAAAGTAAAAGCTTTATGTCCCTTTTAATTATCAAAAGACCTCTTTAGCAATTAAATTAAAGCTCATTATCTTGATTAGATAAACTGATGTCAATGTTTCTTGAATTTTAAGATAAATATTTGTTTTCTAATTTTGTGCACTTTTTGCTCGCCTAGACATATCATTTTGTTATATGTGGTTATTTATATATCATTATTAGTGTAAGTGTGTAAAATTTATTAACTCTTCATTTTCTGTGATCTTATTAATGGATTCTTCTTTTTTTCAGAGAAGACTGGGAGTTTCTAGTTAAAAATAAAGCTTTACCGGAAGATAGGATCAGAGCTGTGGAAACTGGAGGTTGTCCTCATGCTGCTATTCGTGAGGTGTGGTATTAAGAATCTTATTAAAAATATTAATATAACATATTTTTTACATATGGTGATTGTAAAGTTTATATTCTTCTATATTACATACTTCCTGTGCTTTAAGTAGGAGAATTTCAAATAAAGTTCTTTGATTATACTATTGATGAAAATTATCGTATGTATTTTGCTTCATTATGAAGTTTAAAAAAAATTTACATGTATACAAATATGGAAGTATTCCTTTCATTGTTCTAATTATTTTATCATAATATATAATGAATTGCAAGTTTAAAAATTTCATTAATAATTTGACTTTTGCATATTTTAATGAGGCAGAACAATTGAAAAAAGTTCATAAATGCTCTATATTTTATATTGTTTAAGATTTTTTTGCAGACTTTTTAAAAGTATTCTCAGTTTAAAATAATTTTTTTACTGTTGTGTAATTATCTTTCTTTTTTGAGACAAGTGTTTTGATGTTTTTGTATGAACTTTAATAATATAAGAAAGGTAAAAAACTAAAACTTGTATTTTGCTTGAGTGCAAAAATTTTTTTAAAGAGAAAGCTATGAACAATTTCTAAAGGTTATTAAATAAAAAATTGAATGTTTTTGGATATGATACCAATCTAAAGTGCTTGTATCTATCCTTTTAGGACTATTCCTTAAATCTACAGATTGTCAAAGATTTGACTCAGGAGTATAAACCAGAAATAATTTTCCTGGAATCTGGTGGTGATAATTTAGCTGCCAATTTCAGTAGAGATCTTGCAGATTACATAATTTATGTGATAGATGTTGCAGGTGAGATAGATATGTTAATAATTCATTGATAATTTTTAAGAAATGAATGTTTTACGAACTTGATCAGAGCTTCTGTAAAGTTGATTTAGTTTTCATTGTTTAAAATTTTATTTCTTCTCCTTTAACCCCTTGGCATACGATTTTTTTTATCTTCCTAATAAGATGCCACCATCCATTTAGGATATTTATTATTATTTCAATCTATTTAAGATGGTAAAGGATACTTGAGACATTTAAGCATGTCCAGATGATTTTTGTATTTAAAATTATTTGTTATGTTGAGCAAAATACGGTTTTAAATAGCAAAAATTCTGCAATTTGATGTGCGAGTCAGAGATATCATTGTATGTTAAGGGGTTAATGGATGGATACTTCTGCAGTCTTTTTTGATGCTATGTCCAATGTTGTTTTCTAAAAAATAAATGCCAGTGGCAGCCAAAAAAAAAAAAAAAAAATAAAACTAAAGAGACCATATGGTGAAGCACATGCTGTGTATGAAGGTTATTTAAATTATGCTTTTTTATGATAAATTAATACTTCCAAGTGGGAAGAATTGTGAGTATACTGATGAAAGTCATAATAGTACTAATCATAATTGCAACTGTATTGCATCGGGAAAAAAGACTATTCCACTGAAGATCCGCCATGTATGGGGCCTGTTGCACGCTAAATCATACGTAGTGGCTAAACATCCTCCTGTTGGTGTGGTGTGGGAGTTTGAAGAGGGGGTGTCGCCCTCGTCATCTGACCGTGGTTCAAAATTACAAGGTCCGTCCCAAAATAGCCCTCGTGTTGCTTCAAAACGGGACGTTAATATAGCTAAACTAAACTAAACTCGGGAAAAAAAGAGTAGAGGAATATACACATGAAAATATGTGCCTTAATTTCAAGAGATGTATTGCATCTTTCCAGAAAAAAAGTCCTGAAAAAGTAATCTCTTCTTTTCCCTTCAATTGTATAATTTTTCATGAAAGTAAACCAGAGCAGGGTTTCTTTTATCTTTTCCAGTTACATTCCTTTTTTTTTTTTTTTTGACAGAAATTTGTGCAACTTCATTTTCATCCAGAAAGTTTTGTCATATTCCCAAAATTATGGATAAATAAACTATAAAAAATAGGAATGAAATAATAATTAATGATAAATAAAAAATGGGTTCAGTTTAAGTTCTGTAACAAATAATATCCAAGATTTTTAATTGAGCGGATTTTTGTTGCATTTTTCGCATACCAATGCTGAAACGACTTAAAATGGGAAGGAAAAAAAAAAAAAAAAAAAAATTCTGTGAGTCTTCATAACTGTTTCCAGTCTCTATAATTGTTTGGAGTTATAAAGGAATCTTGGAGTAGAATTTTCCTGAATATATATAGCTTAGTGTAATTGTTTGAGTTTCAGTTTCGATTGATAAAATATTTCATTAGAGCTCAGTGTAACCAATCAGAGAAGTGTTTAATTAAAAGTTAGTTTTGAAAAAGGTGTAAAAATTTGGTTTGAATTTCTTTTGATGTGTGACATTTTATATATAAAATAAGGTTTTCATTATAGATTGTTTATTTTATGGTTGCAAATTATTTATTTTTTTATCTTTTTTTGTATGAGTTGAGTTGTCAAGTTTGGAAAACATTTATCAATCATTATTTTGTTCGTTTTTTAAAAATTCGTCTATTGCATATATTGAATTCTTCTGTGATGTTTTTTGTAGTAAATTTTTTTTAAGTGTTTATGAATTATGAGTTTTTTGCCTGTGGCTGTTAGAATTTTCCTTCCAGGTTTTGCAGATGATGTATCTGCAGGATTTTGCCTTTGCTTACTGGCTGGTACAACTGTTGTACAAGTGTAAATCTATGTCACAAGCTTATCAGGAGAAAATATTTCTTAACTTATATATAATGTAAATTACTTGTCTGTAAAGGCAATGATGAGACGACTTACTGTGTGAAATTTTAAAACGTTTTATTTTCTTGTTGACGTTGAGATCATGTTAGACACAGAATAGATCATGCACTTACATTCAGCAGATATAATGATACATTAATCTATTTCATTGAACACTCATCAATACATTTATATAATAGTTGGGCCTCAATTTTGTAAGTGTTCACCCATTTAAAATATCTAACTGTGCTCAGAAAAGGTTGGCATATTATGTTAGAGTGTTGCAGAGTGAACACGAGTTCCCTTCTTTTATCTCTTTATGTGTGTGCCTGTCTCAATGAGACCAGGCCACTTGAGATCTTACTTACGAGTCCAACTGTGTCCTGAAAAATGGGCGACGCCTTACACTGGAGTGTCGCTGAGGGAGCTGACTTTCTAGCTTGAAGCAAGAAGTCAACTTACAAGAAAGATTGAAGACGGGTCCTCCCCCATCCGGCCAGGCCCTCACAGGGTTCAATGGACCGACCTATCTTACTTTCTTGTGGGGAGGTTCGCAGCAATAAGTGAACAATTAGGATTTCTTTTTTCCCATTTAAATCTGTTTCTTCACTTAATCATATGGCTGATCATTTTGCTTGTCACATATATTTATTCACCCCATTTATGATGTGTGTATTGCTAATGAGAATAGACAAGAATAGCAGCTTCTCCATGTCTGATCGAAGGAAACCACAGTTCTTGTGTTCTAATCATTTGAAAGCAGGAGAAAATATTTTCCTTTTTATTACTTTGTTGTTAAAATGCCCACATTAACTCCTAATGTCCTATTTATAGGGCAGTTACGTTCTACTTCTGTCGTAAACTGTTAGGATTTTTTTCCCATTTAAATAAACTGTTTCTTTACTTAATCATATGGCTGATCATTTTGCTTGTCGCATCTATTTATTCACCCCATTTATGATGTGTGTATTGCTAATGAGAGTATACAAGAATAGAAGCTTCTCCATGTCTATGTAAGCTTATTTAATATTTATGCCTGACAAAAGCATGACTTCAACTTATTTATTGTTATAACAGTGTATGATACCAGATAAGTGGCAACAGTCTGATGTTGAGCTACTTTGAATTTGATTTTAAAAAAGAGACGAGTACGAATACGGTTGAACGATGTTATGATGTACGCAGATACAAAGTGTAATGTTGTGTTTTAATGTTCTAATAAATGTTTGTTTAGTCTTAGAAGAAGTCTTATGAATGTCAATCGAGAATCCAACATCTGATGGAAGGAAACCACAGATCTTGTGTTCTAATCATTTGAAAGCAGGAGAAAATATTTTCCTTTTTATTACTTTTTTGTCAAAATGCCCACATTAACTCCTAATGTCGTATTTATAGGACAGTTACATTCCACTTCTGTAGTCAACTGAGCACATTCCATTCTTTCTTTTTTGCTCTGTTTAGCAAAGCAATATGCATGTCCAAATTCCTAAACAGTTTTTAACTGGCATATACTGCCAATTAGCCAGATTTTGAAATCAAAGTGTCGTCACTTTGAATTTTGTTTCTTTTCCCTTTGATTTTTTTTCTAGGTAATCCAAGGAATTCTAAAGTAATCTTTATTTTTTAATATTTTACTGTATTTTAAGAATCTTTTAATATATATGTTACAGCTAAATAAAGAATGAAAGGTAAACCTAGATTTAACCTATTAAAATGGGGATTACCAAAGCTTTGTGACTAAAGCCTAAAGATTTCCCAATGCTTTCCTCTTTAACCAGTTAAAATTGGGTCTAACCAATCCTAGTCGGTTAAAGGTGGAGCCGTTGGGAAATCATCGGGATTAGCCGCAAAGCCTTGGTAATCCCCACTTTAACCGATTAAACCTAGGTTTACCTTTCATTCTTGCTTTAGCTGTAATATATATATAGCTATAAAAAAGTTTCTTGAAATGATTTTCTGCTAATTTTTTTTGATAATTTCTCTTTAAAAAAAATCAGAATTTAATTTTACTTCATATTTATTTAATCTGTGTGCTTTTAACACGATTTAAAAGAAATTTGCTAAAATATATGCTTTAAATTAATTGGACATTAATAGATTCAAAGCATGTTTGAGTTTTCCCACTAGCCTGTAATCTAAAGGTTAATCAGCTTTTGCATGCATATACAGGAATATCCAAGTAAATAACCAATTCTTTATTTTACAGATAGAAAGTGTTTGTTATTAATTCAATATTAAAGTAATTATTTATTGCAAATATTTAAGTTGCTTCATTCCACTGTGAGTTATTTTAATTCTATTATATGATTCAGATAATTTTTTCTCCCATAAAATTTTATTTAATGTTGAAAAAATATTTTGATATCTAAATTATAATATGTTTCTTTTACCATCTCATCCTGTAAAGTAATATTTTTTAAACTTCTGATATTATTAATTATCGTAGTCGAATTCTTCTCATATATAGTATCAGATTATAGTTTTAATAATTCAGACCAGTTTTGATTGCATGTTGATTTACTTATGAAATTTTACATGTGAAGTTTTTGGTTTCTGTTTCATTGTTTGGACCCAACAGAACACAACCTAGCAACACTTGCATTAATTTCACACTAAATATATTTTAGTCAGATTAAATACTGGATATCTATGTTACCTTGTGTTTACAGGGCTATGTTTTTCTTTTTTTTGTCCAAAGACTGGCAGAATACTTTAATTTTCAAAATGAGTTAATCTAAATAACTAGATATCAGTACTCTCATTGTTGAAAGACAGTGCTTGAAATTGTCTTTAATAAACCTTGAATGATTTTAATCAATGGCAAAACAACAGTAATAGTGCATTCTTCTTAGCACAATCATCTTATTGAAAAGAAGCATTGTCACTGAAACTAAGTTGTTGCACTTTTCTCTGTAATTTTTATACTTTTTTATATGTATTGTTTTTCTTGTGTTCAGTTACTGGGTTTGTTTGACTGTTTATGGGTTTGTGTAGTAATGCTGTTCGTCTAGTTTCTTTGGAAATTGTTTGGGTTATTTTATGAAAATATCATTTCTGATGAAACACTATTTTTGCTATAAATTCTCTTTTCTTATCTCGTATTTAATATTCGAAATCTTTATTATAAAACATAGATTTGAAATCTGTTTATCCAATAAATCTAAGCATAATTTTGAAAATTTTTTTTGTCCATCCAAACATGTATTTTTTTTTTCTCGTCTTGGAAAAAGCGATATTTGTTTAGCCGCTTTTGGCATTAATTATAAACTTTATTGAAGTTAGTTGTTGTTGCAAAGCATTTTCAAATCAAACTCAACCAAGTAATTTAATTGGAGGATTAAGTTTTTGTCTGAGATTATGCTCTTAACTATTTATTCTATGTAAGAGGTTTTCACTAATATCTATGTACTTTGAAGTCGAATCCTTTGCATTGATGTTTCATTAAAGCTAGGATACAGCTTCATTTTATTGCTTACCCTGTTTAAATGTTTTCTATGAATAATTAACATTTTTACCCACCAGTAATTTATCTGGCACTTCTTGGATTTGTGTGAAATTCATTTTTGTCTTATTTATTATGTGTAATTAATGTGAAATAGCAATCAAGTTTATTGAAATGATTATGATATAGTTTAATTGTATGAAATATGAATATTTTTTTAACATTGCTAATATTTTTATGTATTCCAGGTGGTGACAAAATACCACGTAAAGGAGGACCTGGCATTACTGAAAGTGACTTACTAGTCATTAATAAAGTTGATTTAGCTTCTGCTGTTGGTGCTGATCTTAAGGTAATAAGGCTTTTAAAATTCTGGTTCAAAGAATATAGATTGTATGATCACTAATAAGAAGTTTCTTACAATAGCATGTAATGTAATGACAAAAAATTATGAGATTTGTAGGCATATAAATATATATATTGTTTAGAAAATCAAAATATTTGACATATTCGTATTACATTTTTAGATAATCATGCGAATTTTTAAGCTTGTTAATTTTGAATGTTTAATGATTTGACTAGGAGCAAAATAGGGATGTAATGAATATTCATCAGTTATTCAGTATTCGCCTTATTCGGCTGAATATATATTCAGGATAACTTTTTTTAAATGTGCTTTTAAATACATAGTTAATAACTAGTTTTTCAGAATTGCATTTCAGAGCATTTATTATAAAAACTATCTAACATTTATCTAAATTTTAAGTGCATAGTATATAAATGTATTTAATAATGTTGCATATCATTTATAGAAGTCTGTTCCTTATGGCTTCGTATATATTACCAGCTTCAGAAATTAAATGGTCACTATATAATGCTTGCAGGTGCTGAAAAATATTAGTTTGCTGAATTTGCCAACCTTGGAATTTTTTTTGTATTTTTTTGCACCAATTAAGTGATCACTATACTAGTAGAAGTTCTTTATCAGAGTAGGAATTTACTTCTAGTAATTTTAATTTATCCATTCAATTTTCTTCTGTGTTTGTCATGTTCTGCAATCATGAATCTTTTATTTATTTGAAGCAATCTTAAAATGATAAGGGTTTCTTATTACTGGAATTAAGGTATTTAAAATATTACAAATATACATAAAGGTATTAACATTTCTTTAAATATATAAATCATAAAAAATCCATTTTATGTAATCTTAATTTTTTTCATTTAAAATTTGAAAAATATTTCATTTAGGATCAAAAGTAAAATGTTTAAAAAAATTTGGTATTCGGCTTGAAATTTGGTCAAATTTTCGGTATTCGTCCAAATCGCTATTCGTCACATCCCTAGTGTAAATTATTGTATTTCTAGTAAATTGCCTCCTTCATTTTAATTTCTAGCATAGAAAAATTGTTGCTATCATCAAAAAGTCTGACCTTAGAAATTTGTTAAAAATATTGATAATATTTTATGCTTCTCCTGAATCTGAAAAAAAACAGTTTGGAACTATGCCCAAGTATTCTTTATGTGAATCAAAAACATGATAATTGAAAAACTCTGCATGTTAGATGGATGGAGATGGACATGTGGTCTACACCAAAATTGTAGGTGTTTAAAATTTTGAAAAAAGTTTTTCTATAAACAGAGGTACTATTATTAAACACATACTCTGTTTTCACTTTACTGTGAAACTCACAGAAAATCTCCCATATTTAAGGGTGTTTTAAATGTCGGTATTACCATTAAAAATGAATGAAAATATTTTAAATAATATAAATTTTCTAATTGTATTTACTTATCTGTATATTACCACTTACATCCAAGAAAAATATTGTCTGCGTATTTTAACTATGTTTTTGTTTATATGCATACTCCAAATCCATACAATGAAAATATGAAATGCATTTATTTGCGTCCTGTTTATTGTGGTGGAATTAAAAAGTTATTTTTGAAACCACAAAAAATATCATTGCAGTTAATCTAGCATTATTAAAAAGATTTTTTTTTAATTTAAGATGGTAAAAAAAAAAAAAAATGTTTTCTGCAGATAATAGTTTCCAAAATTTTTTGCCAGAAATCAGAAAGCAACCATGGCAAGCCGTTAGTGGAAAAATGTAATTTGGATGATCTTGCAGGATTTTTATATATGCCAATTGAGAACATTTGACCACATGCTATAAGTGTCATGTTTAATTTGAATTATACAGGGGAGTTGAAAGATGACTGCTTAAATTTTTTCACCAGTTGTTTATGATGTAGCACATTTCATTAAGGCTGTTTTCCTGTATTGTAATGCTTATACTATGAACTGCAATTCTTCAGCTGTATTCTTAACATAAAATTCATATTTTTTTGGGGAAAAAATTAAATAATTTTCCTTATTTTATTTCTTATTACTTTAAATTTTGATTCATGATAGTTAATTTTGCTGTGTTGATTATCTGCTTACTGTAACCATTTAAAAATATTTTTGTATAATTTTTGTTGTATAGTTTTGGTTTTGCTTCATTATAGTTTTGGTTTGGTTTGAAGAATTCTAATTCTTGAGTATTGAAGTAGATTACTTAAATATGACATATTTTCCTTTTGTGTTGTTATAAACTGCATCACATAAAATTCAACACTGAATAAGTAATTCCAAATAATTCATTTATCAAATATATGTTTTTTGTACCAAAATTGGTAGTGCTCATCTGGCAGATAAAAAAAACCCTTTTTCTGTAAAAATATTCTTTTAACAACTCAAATGTGCTCTATTTATTTGTTTATTGAAAATTTAGATGTTAAAAATAAATAAATAGCATTTTTATTATTAATTAAATTAGACAACTGACCATCTCTTAAGACAAATTTATCCAGAAATACATATGATGGCCAGTATATCATATAAAAATTTATGTGTTAAAATACAAAATGGGATGATACATTTTATAAAAATTTGTTGATAATTTTCTTACGCATACTGCATAAAAAGATTGAATTTGTTGTGCCTTGCGTATTTCATATTCATGGGTTATTTAAAAAATAGCTTTAAAATGATGGCCCCAATTTTTCCTAATTAAGGATATTCTCTGCTGATGATAATACATAGTCATATTTTATTTTATTGTTTCACTCAAATGTAAACTAAGTTCATTTACCCAGCATTTATTTTGTGTACTCGCACCATTGCTTGACATTAATTCTGCTCCCAGCAGTAGCTTTTAAAAATAATTATCAGTGTTAACTGATGCAATATATCGATTTATTTACAATACCTTTTTATATTAAAAATATATGATTGCCAAGGTAAATACAATAATACAGGGATGAGATTCTTCCGCTTTTTCGCGGATTTCCGCTTTTTTGTTATTTTGGAGAAATTTCACTTTTTTTTCCCCTCTCAAAATTCCGTTTCCCCACACCCCTTCGGATTTCTGGTTTTTTTTTCTTTCGGATTTCCAGGGGGTTCCCCCTTCTTCTTTTTTCCCCCTTTCTTTTCCCGCCGCAAAAATTTTCTTTTTCTTCCGAAAATTCCGTTTTTACACAAAGAAAAGAAACCATTCTATCTTCCGTTTTTAAATGAAAATTCTGGGAAAATACGCCACCGGCTAGGAAACTAGCTGATTTATCTTCTACTGACGAATCAACGTTATATCAGCAAGCTCTACAAGGATGAACATTCCAACATATTCTGTGCCATTCAAAGTATTAATTACCATCTTTTTGCAGAAAACAAAACCTCTGTGGCATATTTAAAAAAAAAAAAGATTTTTTTTGCGTGAACATGTTGAAAAAAATTAGTTAAAAACTTAAGGTCATCTTGTAAGGCGTACCAAGATGAAGAAATAATAATAAAAAAAAGATGGAACAAAAACAAATAAACTACATCAAAAAAAGAAAAAAACTCCTGTCAAAAGAGGTAGCGTAAAAAGCTGTGTGCAAATGCAGCAAAAAAGCAGAGAATAAGACATAAAAAATATCTTCTCAAAATAAAAAAATAAAACCGATGATATACCTAGACATTCTAGAGATAATGTAATCCCGACAACTATGCCAGTAATTAAACAAATAGATACTAATGAAGACTGTGCAAAAACTTTAGTATCTACTGAAAATAAACTTGTAGAGGATACAAACATATCCTTTATTGAAGAAAAATCTGTCAAAGAGAGGAGCCCTCCAAAACAAGGGGTGAAGCGTGTTAATGGAGATCTGTTACCAACAAAAGCCACACAAATAAAAAAACGGAAGAAAACCACTCCTTTAACAATTAAGGAAATGTTTCAAATAACAATAAGGCTAAATGAATCTGTCATTGTAACTGTACAATTTCTCGACCCCTCTCACTTTATAAGGTACAAAATCATTGTACTGTTACTTTTGCAAAAAAGTATAAAAATAAAAGAAATAAAACAGAATTCAGTATATGATGCATTATTATAATTTATGAAAAGCTTACTTTACACAAAAGCACTAAGTGTGTAAAGAGCACTTTACACAATTGCACGAAGCAAAAGAAATTATTTGTCCTTATTTTTATTTATATTTTGAGCTAACTTTTATCAAAAGGCTATTAAATACAATTTTTCTCAGACTTCTGTTGAGTGAATGATGCATCTCAGTGATGTTCAGGTCTAAGTTTTAATGTCTAATTTTTTATTTTCTGATGCCCCTGATGATGTGTTAAACTTGTTTGTTAACTTTTAATGTAAATGATTTAATAATAATTTAATATTCTTTTTCTTATTTATACATACTGAATTATAAATAATTAAGTTATTAATTATTATAGTGTAATATTTTCATCATGTTGCGTGTTCTGATGTTTTATTTCTTAAAACATCTTTCGCGTATAAATTATGGTACAAATTTTTTGCTCGCATATGATTTCAGTCTTTTTGCTTTTTTTGCCAATCTCATCCCTGATTGTGTAAAGCAGCATAATGATAAATGAATGCTAATTTTATTAGTTTCTTTTATAAATCCACTGCTGGTTTAGAATATTATCTCTTGTATGAAATTAATCAGGTATGGCTGTTAATTGTCGTAACAAGAAAATAGGATATTGCTTATTTTATTTTTTTGTTTATTAATTATATTTTCTGCTGAAATACTAATGTTATAACTTCGAAGTAGTATTGCCATTTTAAAAAAGTTTGTATCTATTAATTTTTTTCTGTTTACTTAGTATGCAGGATGGGCCCCCCCTTCCACAGCTGGAAGCAAATTTTCGTTCTGCAGTACTTGTATCTCTAGCAACTTTTCGACCTTTCATCAATTTTTTTTTTTTTTGGCTAAAAGCTGTGATCATTTACATAATATGCATTTTTGTTTTATGGTTTATCTTTATGAGAAAAGGACATTCTGAAAATTTAGCTGGAAAATAAGTATAAATAATAATGAATACTTTCCATTAAAATGAATTATAATTTTTTGCAACATGCAGCTGTTGATAAATAATCTTCGTGTTTTTAGGGCTTTTCTGCTCTACATGTCTGAATAAACATTTCCCAGTTTTTTAAGGTCACTTAAATGATTTTTGTAATTATAAATTAATTGAAGGATACATCCAAAGCCAGTATGATTTGTCTGCAGACCTCCAAGGTGGCACAACTTTTGACGTAATCTGTAATAACAAATGGAAACAATTATATTTTTAGCAGCACTTTAATTGTACATACGTCATCCCTTTTTTTCAAAACATTCTTACCATTAGGCAAACATGTTTCAAGAAGCTCCAAAAGTTCGAATGCTGAAATTGTTTTATGTTCATCAGCCAGTCCCAAAAATACTGCTTCATACGAACTGATTTTGTCATTAGTTGTTGGCGCCTGAATGATTGCTGGTTTCATGGAGCTGGGCACACAGTCTAGTAGCTTCATTCTTATTGGCTTGGTTGATAGCACCCGTAGAGTGTAGTTTGCTTCTTGGCACGGTTCAAAAGTGGTTGGAAGAAGGACAAAATAGCCTTGCTCTAAGTGGCAACGTACTGAAACCTTAAAATATGCACTTCGTGAGAGAAAATGACATCATATGATTTGAAAATAATGTTTAGTATATACGATAGAAAATCCTCAAATCGTTTTGAAGATTTCAAAGATGTAACCTAGTGTTTTTTTATGATTCAAGATGTAACCAAGTGATTCATGTTATGAGATAAGATTGTCATGTTGATCATATCTTTTATAAACCATCATGCTAGCCATGAAGATTCCATCAACAGCTGCAAAAAAAATGTTTGAACAGCACGAATATTTTAATGGAAAAAGAATTAGCCTGTTTTCAGATTCAAAAGAACATCACTCAACACATTCTTGTCTATGGAAGGAGAAATAAAAATGATTGCTGATTCATCATTAGAGGTTGAAAAGAGGAGGATGCTTGTGTTACATTAAATACATCTCAACAGAATTTTTTTTAAGTCATGAAGACAAATTATTTTGTTAATATTTGAGAGTTGGATTTTAAGGTAGATTAAATGTTTTACCATTTTTTAAGAAATGGCAGTGTCAGAATGTGTATGTTGCTTTTTATGTTTTTTATGTAATGGTATTTCTTAGAAATTATTACTTAAAATGTAATATTTGGTTAATTCAGACACACAGCAAAGTAATTACTTACCTGTCTGCTATTACTGTATGGAGAGTTCAAGATAGATTTGTTTATTTTGAAAAATGATTTCCCAAGGACATCTGATGTGGGTTTAGACATCTAAGATGAAGAAAGCTTGTGGTTAATTTCAAAGTTTTCACTTCGCATATATCTCGTGATTTGTTTTACTATCATGAAAAAGTATTCCTTGGAAAACTTACTTGGTAAACACTGAAACCTATCACTCTTGGTTCTAAAACAATATGTTGAGACAAGCAAATCACCATGTCTTGAGCTTCACCTACTATCAGCTGCATTTGTGGATTCACATGAAATGTATCTACGAATAGAAAAGAAAGATGCAGCTACTCCATAAAAATTAGTGTTTCATAGTTTACTCTTCACTAGTTAAAAATGTGATTATCTAGTGCATCTCTAATTCATGATTGGTTAATTGAATATTTGAGCTTCCCATTTTGAGGCTGGATTATTTTGGGGATATACCTCATAATTTTGAACTAATTCTGCTGACTTCCACATCATAGGAGGACCTTTGGTACAAAATAGATTTAACTGACTGTAGGCCCACATACAGAAAGATCTTTTGTTAGAATGAGGTCTTGAACCCAAGATCCTTAAGTCATAAGGTTAAGGTGTTGGTCCAAGATCCATCAGGTTACTGCAGCCTGTCTAATGGATGGAATAAATGCATGGAATTACATATGAAAGCAGATTGCAATCCATTTACTGTGTAATATTGCAATTCTAGAGCACTTGAACGTTTGTTAAACTTTCTAAGTGTATATGCGATTCCTAAGTTTTATCTGCATTTATCGATGAATATTATATGTATAACTTCAGACATGGTTCCCATAAAAACTATTAGAGTGCAAATTGGTAAATAGTGTTAAGTTATTTAATGTATTATAGTTTTGTGCATGTATTCAAATATTTTTTTCTACAAAGAAGTTCAAGTTAATTTATTTAAAAATCAAGTAGAAACTTTTACTTCTTAAAATTTTTTGGCCTGTATTTTCTTATGGTTGTTTCGTAGTTTTTTGGAAATTTTTCAAAGATTTCTGTGGATTCCTCCTGTGGAGCTCAATATACTTAAGATTATTTTAATTCTAAATGTAACATTATTAAAACAATATGTTTTTGTATGTACCTAAAGAAGTTATTTTATTAGTATCTGAGCAAATAAGGACATATTATTCTAATCATAAAAATTTTAAATTTCAATTAGTATTCAGAAAAGTTGTTTTTCTATGTATTAAAAATGTCACAAGCAAATTCCATTCTAATTTTCAAAATTATATGCACCATTTTAAATTTTATATTTTGCAATCTAATGCAGATGACTCCCAGTGGTATCCAATGGCTACATCCATCACCTAAGCTATAGGGTGTTTATAATGGATATGAAAGTGGGCAGTTTTGTTTTACTTTTCAGACAATTTACAACCTCTTAAAAAATTTGTGCTTAATCTCCATCCTTGAAGTTGGGTATTTTCTTTCGAAATCTTTAATTTTCCTTGAAGATACTGTATGCCAATGATTCTTGTCTAATACTGCTTAGCCTTCTTATAATGTTCATAATACATTATCACTTTTTTGTGCTTAAATGTTTTTTTATGACTAGAAATAAAATTTAATGTACCAATCCTATGATTTAATTCAGCTCACTGCATCTGTAATTTTAAACTCATGATATTGAAGTATTCTGATATACTGCTGCTTTTTAGGGCTAGTGAGATTAGAAATAGAGAGAGAAAAAAATGACGGAAGGATGTCTTTTTCAATCATTCACTGATGTTAAAGGTGTACGACTACTTTACTCGCTTGTCTCTTTGTTACTCGCGATTCTCTTTTGTTTCACGAAACTTCTTTGTTATTCGTGTTACTCTTTTGTTTCTCGAAGTTACTCGCAATACTCTTGTTTCTCGAAGTTACTTGTGATTCTCTTTTGTTTCTTGAAGTTACTCTCAATTCTCTGAAATACTAATGTATGGAAAATTTGCGAAATAAAGAATGAAACTAAGGTTAGTAAGAAAATTGTTTATTTCTTAATAAAATATATTACGGTGTCCAATTCTTTTTTGTTTTCAAATTCTTCAATCGTGCGTGTATGTGTATTTTACAATTCATCGAGGATTATTACTAATGCTTCACATGTAGTTACCGATATATAGGATCGTGTCACCAATTCATGCGTATGTTTGCCCAACTTTGCGACTCAGTAGTCGCTGAACTACAATTCGATTTTTTCAATTTTTTTGGTAATAA
>BGPR01000984.1:327912-339860 GCA_013235015.1 Araneus ventricosus | reverse complement strand
ATAATAAATCTTCCTTCCTCTTTATTGGCCAATAACCAGAAGACTTCTTTATTTGAGCCTTACCACGCAGCCAGTTTTTTATTTCAAATTATTACTATCCGTCGATAGCGTTTGGATTCACAATATAGAAGACATTAACCTTTAAATATCTTTAATAACTAGAATTTAATTTATATATACAGTGCATACAAGTATTTACAATCGTTAAAGTAATTCCGTCGTTTCGGAATAATCGTCAACATACAAGTATAATCACATACAAGTATTTACGATCGTTAAAGTAATTCCACCGTTTTGGAATAATCGTCAATTGTTCAAGAATTTTAAAAACCAACTGTATCGGTTGGCGTCCATATCGTAATCATGTCTTCCGTTTCCAGAGATCATCGCGTAGCACCAGCAGCACTCGAACTCTTGTTAATCCTAATACGACTGCGTGGCACTTACGTTAATTGTTCGTCATTTGTTCAAGAATTTTAAAAACCAACTGTATTCGTTGGCTTCCATATCGTAATCATGTCTTCCGTTTTCAGAGGTTATCGCGTAGCACCAGCAGCACTCGAACTCTTGTTAATCCTAATACGGCTGCATGGCACTTACAATTGCGTGTTAAAAAAATCGAGCCATCAAAGTTTAAGGTGATTTGATACGCACAGAATGCAACGCTTTATTGGGCATATCTTGGACCTACAGTTGAAGTTTGGCACATAGTTTCTTTATATGTTGCAGGTGCTCACGAAGAAAGGGTTTTTCAAAATTTTAACCACTCTGCATCTGCGGAGGGTGGGGGTTGCAGGTCGCTATCTTTCTGAATACCCTCCATCTCCAAACATATCATCGTAGAAAATCCGCAGATGTCTTTAAAAATGAGTGGTTACAAAATATACGTAATATTCGGACTGTCAGAAATTTTTGCGAGGCCTATAAAAGACGTGACGACATCTGTGATGTACTGAAACTGTGACTGTTGTCTTGTTTTCACGATTAGAAATATTTTAAATGTTGTATTTTAAGTATATAATAGCAGTGTTTTAATATGATGTAAAGATGTACTAATGTTTTAACTTATAATTTTAATTTATGAAAATATCTTAATAACTGGAGATTTTAAAGTTTTGAATTTAAATAAATATAAATATTTTAATAATATGATTTATTTAAAATAAATTTAAATAAATAAATTTTCCTCATCTTCCTTTTATTAGCCTAATACGCGTTTGGGTGTTTTGAGTCGTATTGGGATATATTAATAATAATAATAATAATAATAATAATAATAATAATAATCCTTCTAAGCAAAAGGAATTGTATTAAAGATCAAATGAGTTTTATTTAGTTTCAATTCACTAGTGAATATCTTTTCTAAAATTGATTCTTGTTCTGGAAACATTAATGCCCTATCACCAGGAAGCAATAACTGTTTAAATCAGTAACTTAATAGTCTATCGAAAGCAATTTTTCTTTACACTGTATTGTATGTGTGTTCATTATCTTAAAGCCATTTTTTTTACTGTAGTCTTAAAGAATTAAGCAATTAAGCAATAATTACTTTCAATTACTTGAAAGCTAAATTTGTCAAATATATCAAATGTCATAAACCCAATGGCAGCTCGTCTGTTTAGAAACAAGCAGTGCTGCAATAGTTGTAGAGATCTAAGTTGTAGAAATTTTGTACTGATTATTTTGGTTTATAATGATAATAGACTAAAAATTAATAGTTTTTGAGTTATAAACACAAACTCGAAATAAACCCAAATTTTTTCATGTTTTTTGGCTGAAACCAAAATTCCAACAAAATGCTTGGTGGCAAACCTCAGATTCGTAATCAGCACCCCAAAAACATAAAGGAGCAAAATATTACAACTCCAAATTTTGATTTAAATAACTACTTTAATGACTGAACTACCGAGAAAAAGCTAAAAAAGGCCAAACGAGGAGGTCGAGCCAATCGAGAGCTGGGAAAATTGCAGCTCAAGGTAATCTAATTTCAAGAGCAGAAAGGGTTGCTCTTTGCTCCGGAATGAGCTCTTCGCGTTGCTCAGTGCGCGAAAATCGGTCTTTGGGATGGGCAAAACTCTCTGCAGCTCTGATCTGTCTCTCTCTTTATTCTTGATTGATTTTCTGTCTTCCTTTTGCGTTTTGTATTACTTTTTGCCATTTTCGTTGATCATTGAACTCTCCAAGTGGGAAAGTAAACCAATTAGAGTAAAAATATAAATACAAACTTTTAAAACAATTTCAGGGGGACTGCAGCTCTAATGAACGAGCTGCCACTGCATATCCTTTTCATTGAATTTGAAATGCTTGGCATTTGTCTTTATATAATCTCATTTCAAGCGTACAAGTGTCGAAGGGAAATTCACGTTCCCAATTCAAGTTACAAAAATAACCAAGCAAAGATCTCCAGTTTATGAAACAGAAGTCGTATTTAATCAGTTAGACTACCGATTCCTAAAAGACGATTTAAATACTTTAATATAAATATTTGGCACTTAAATAAACGTAACAATTTTTATTCCTGAAAAAATGAATGGAAAAAATGCGAGGAAAACTGTAATCTTTGCTGTTGTTAATGGATTTTTTATGCTAGAGATGTTTTTAAATTATGAATATTTTTTTATTCAATTAAGATAGGTGTATTACGTTGATGTCTTTTATTTGAAAAGAGCGATATTCATCAAACGTAATGTTTCATTTTTTAATTTTATAATTTATTTATGATCATTTTTTAGCCATTTTAATTGATGTTTCCTTTTCATTCGTAAAATTGTAATCGCCTCTTTACTTTTTAACCTCTGGGACTTAAAATGTGAAATAATATTAATGCATTTAGTATAAAATATTTTCGTAATTAAAACGAGCCGTAATAATGTTGTGTCTTTTATTATTCAGCAATAAAGAATTTCACTCGTCAAGTATTGAATCAGAAAGAAAAAAAAGTAATCATTTGACATTAAAGCAAATACAAAAGATTTTTTATATGTACTGAATTTCATTTTTTGCAATCCTATTTATTTTTTAATTATTTTTTATTTATTTTTTTGCATCCAGAACTACATTGCTTTTATGAAAGTTAATCTTCTCACTGCAAGACATTAAATCATTTCTTTCAAATGACATTATATACCAAAAAGAAAGAATACTCAAATTTTAAAATTAATTTCACTTATAATAGATTTTATTAATTGACCAAAGATTAAAAATAAAATGAAAAAAATTCGACGGTAGGCTTCCGCTTGGAAACGGCCACTGGGATTGAGGGGCGTAGACTTATTTACCTCAGTCAGCTGTGACTTTCTTGACTAAAGTTGTTCTATGTGACTAAAGTAGCTCTATGTGACTTTGACCTATGCTCTATGACCTTTCTCTGTTAAATGAAACTAAAACTAACTCAACTCAATTAAATCGATGGAAAGGACAGCTCAATTAAATCAACAATTTTTAAAAATAATTAATTAAGGACAGATAATTAATCGATTACTCAACCGTGACTTTCAGTGATTAAAGCAGTTCTATTTGACTTTGACCTATTACCTATGCTCTTTAACCTTTCTGAGTTAAATGAATTAATCTGAATGAATTAATTATTACTCTGTTAAAATCCAGTTAATATACCGCTCACAACCGATGCGTGCGAGAGCATCGGTCGCTGTGACGTCATCAAAATGCTTCGTGATTTTCACCAACTTTGCAACTTGACTGTGACGAAACCATAATTACAAATTCTAAAATTATTTTTGCGATCTTCAATGTCTACCTTTCTCTGTTAACCCATTAACGACTGACATTGCGTTTTCTCAACATTAGTGAAATGGTTTTTCTCTTTTATTATAAAGTGATTTTTTAAAATTAGTTTTTGTATTACATTAGACAAAGCTGCTATGCTTCTAGGGGAAAAAATTTTTCGCCCTCATTGAAACTGTTTCTTTAATATTTTATTTAAACTGACATTTTTTCCGGACTATTTTTTTAATTTTAAACAGATCTCACAGATGTCAGCAGATATTTGTATTAAATGTAATGTGCCCTTAGATAGCAATTGTTTCAAAGATCTTCATGTATCCGAAAAGTAATCGATTTTGCCTGACGTTGACAAATGTTGCGTTTTCGCAACATTTTGTATCTTCTATAAAAATAAATATTTAATAATATAAATGTTATTTTTTTTTTCTTAAGTACACTCTAATACTTCTAAAAAGCAATTTTTATCCATTTCCTTCAAACAACAGGTAGTGCGGTCGTCAATGAGTCAAATGAAACTAAAACCAACTCTGTATGTTATTTGGTTGCAGAGTTACAAGCGTTTAATTTTACCACGAAATTCGATGTAATTCAACAATTCTAGAGTAATATTTCGTGTGAACGTAAGATCGATGAATGAATTGCTAAATGTACTTGGATAGTCTGCGTGCGCGTGCATTGTTCGCTGTGACGTCATCAAAATTTTTAGCTATTTTCATCAACTTTGCTGCTCGACTGTGACTAAACCGTAATTCCAAATTTTGAAATTCTTTTTGCAATCTTCACTGTCAACCCTTCTCTGTGAAATGAAACTAAATCTCTCTCTATAAAAAGACTCTCTATAAAACAACTCTTTATTTATTTGGTTGTGGAGTTATAAGAGTTTAAAAATACCTCGAAAAACGTCATAAATTTTTCCTTTCTCTACACACCATTAGACCACTATGGAGAGACATAAGTCTACGTCAAAAACTCTCGTAGGATCAATTTTTTAAAATAGGAGGATTTTCTCAAATCTCCACGGTTTGAAATGCCTTAAATAAATGTATAAATTGATGCATTTGTAACTTATGAAAAAGGTATAATCAACGCTCGCGGTTGATACTTCTAACTGGAATTTTTATTTTATTTTCACTGAGTTATTAAAATCATCATTAAAAAAACATATCGACATTTGACTGCCGTTTGAAGCTTGGAATCAGTTTTTCTTCTGCCAGCTTTAACCCTTCAATCACTGCTAGGCGAAATTTTAAGATATCCTCCAAAAGTGAATAAGATGTAAGATCTATCAGCCCACTCGAGGCTCATGGGATTTTATGTTCTTGCTTTTCTCATTAGCACTAAATAGAGCCATCACATGTAGTGATAAAATCGGAAGGGAGTGAAATTACCAGCAGGCTGATCAGCAAGAAAATAGGGAGTGAAATTACCTGCAGGCTGATGAGCAGGAAAATGGGGGAGTGAAATTACCTGTAGGCTTATCAGCAGGAAAATGGGAGAGTTAAATTACCTGCAGGTTGATCAGCAGGAAGATGGGGGAGTGAAATTACTTGCAGGTTGATCATAGTTCTAATAGAATTATTCCTCAAGGAAAATGAAATTTTAAAGCTTCGTCTGTGCAAAATCTGTAGCGGAAAAGGTTAATTAGGTGTTAATATATAATTAATCGTTAATAAATAGAAATCACTACAGCATGAATAATAACTTCTTTTCTCCTACTGCTGATTTCGTTCCAGGATACGTTAGTTTAAATTCCCCAAGAAGGAAAAAGCTTAGTTGAATGAAGTCAAGTGACTTGTCTTTAAAGTCACGTCACTCATACAACTGCTCGTAGCGTCTAACGAATGACTCCACATTGTGGTACGTACATACGTGGTAACCCATGACTCCACATTGTGGTGCGTACTTTGTGATGCGACGTAGCAGTACGCTGTATTGCTACGTCGCATCGTTCAACTTCCTGCAATGAGCAACGGACTTCAATATTGAACTGGGGTAGCGCATTCGATGTATATCTTGTGATACTATTTGGATCTAGTTATGCAGTCGAAAACCAACTACTTTATCATGAATCTTTTGTTCACTGTTGAGCATTAAACCAAAATGTTGTTTAGGTTTACGCCCAACGTCCTATTTAAAGGAATGTTACATTTCATTCCTGCGACTGAACCGAATGCATTCCATTGTTTCTTTTAACGTAGGACTACGTTCATCCCATTGTGATCTCAAGAAGGAATTTGACTCACAAGCCAGAACGCCACAAAAAACCTTGTATGGGAGATCCTCTATATCTCGGAAATTACGTATGTTAAAAACATAACTAATGTCTTATTTTAGAGATAAAAGGTAACAACAGAAGTTACATAAAAAATTTAAAATTGGAATTGTAGTTCAGTGGCTACCGAATCGCAAAGTTGGACAAAAATACGCATGAATTGGTGACGCGATCCTCTATATCTCGGCAACTACATATGTTAAAAACATTACAAAAAGTTTGAAAATCGGATTTTTAGTTCAGCGACTACTGAACTGTATATAGAAACAAAAGTCACGCGAGTCAAGTAGTCCTACGCTTTTAACATCAGCGGTTGTTTGAAATAGACAGCCTCTCGTCATATTCTTTTTTTTTTGCTTTTCTATGAAGTAAAGAGATATTTCTAAACTCAAAAACCATTTTTAACAGGCATATATATACCACCGGTTAGGCAGATTTTGAAATTTTTTTATTTTTCTTTCATTTAGTTTTCAGGTAATGGAAAGAATTAGGAAGAAAATTGAAGGAAAAAGAAATTTTGATTCTTTAATATTAATGAAAATATTTAAAAAAACAATTTTTTTTCGATTTTTTTCAAATATTTTATCAAAAATAAAAATGAAGAAAATCAGAAAGAAAATTTTCTTCCCCGAATTTAATTTTACTTCAAAATTAACTCAATCGTGGTGTTTTAAACATAATTTATTAGAAATTTATTGAAATCTTTACTTCAAATGAATTTGGGAGTTAAAGGGTTTGTCTGTTGTGGAAAATTGAAAGAATTGCAATCAGTTTACAAAACATGCAACATATATTGCAATATTTAATTCAGCAATGAAAATTTTCCTGAAATGTTTTACGAAAATATTCGAATCTTAAAAAAACGTATTTTAGAGATGGTTCCCCATTTCATAGTATTATCCAAATGACTCCAGTAATTCTGATATCAGGAAAACAAGATTTGATGAAAAAGGAAAAAAAATGAATACTTACACGGCGTTATTTAAACAAATCTTGAAAAAAAATTAACTTGATATATCGGGATAGTCTGTTAATATTCGCACTTCGATCTTAACATGAACCCTAAAAGGAACTTACGTACACTTTCCTTCCCAGCCGGAAACCCATAAATTTTAAACAAGATTTTCATAGACTATTCCCCATCTAATTATGCTACATTTCATCTCGGTTAGCCTTTAAGCGTCTTCTTTCACGATCATCGCGAAAAAAATGATTGGTTTTGGAGGTAAGGTTTTAAGGGCTGCGGTCGGAAGATTAGGGTTATCGATGTTTACAGTGACAAGCAACTCTTCCTTCTCTCTCTCGTTCGCTCTATTATTGAAATTATGGGTTATCGCGGGAGGTTGTGAGGCTTTATTTTTAAGAAAATAAACTCGGTGTTTTAGTTTAATAGTGGTATGGAGCTCTTTAATCATTAGGGTATTTGCGTCATATGCGAAAGAAGAAACTTTGCGTCTTTCGCATTTTATCAGAATAAATATACTAAGCAGAGCAGAGTGATTTCTCACGGAAGTTAGAACGTTTGAAGATGTTAAATGAAATATTTTCTCAGTTTCTAAATCTTTGAAAGGTATATATTTGAAATTAGATTTAACAGAATGGTTAATTTAATAAATCAAATCCAGGTTAACCAAGAAGACCAAATAATAATGAAATAATATATATATATACAGGGTTCCCACTTATATCCGCTACACCCCACTTACCTTCTAAACGGTGACAACTTAGGCCATAAAGTTGGTGTCTAGGTGTAGTAAAAAGGCTATGCGTTACTCGATGAGACGACTTACAACGCCAACTATCGGCAAATTTTGGAATTAGCGGTCCTATCTCGTAAACGGCGAAAGATACGAGAAAAAAGTCAATTAGAAAGTTGTAGAGCACTCTCGATTTAGTACGAAAAGATACCTAGCGCACATTAATACTCAAAACAGAATGTAAAAAATGAACATTTGTTTGATTGTAATTTTCAACACTATGGCGTCGTGAAACGCGGGCGAAGCGGGAAATCCAGTCCAGAGTGCAAATTTGTATAGTAGCTAACCAAGAGCATTTTGAGCAATATAAATAAATGATCCAGAAGACAGGGACGCGTCTCAGTTTCTTTCTTCCACTCTTTATGACATGATAATTTTCTAAATCGGGACCAAACGAATGTTAATTTTTTGCATTCTGCTTGGAGTATTAATGTGCGCAAGGTATCTTTTCGTACAAACTCGAGAGTGCTCTACAACTTTCTAATTGACTTTTTTCTCGTATCTTTCAGCGTTTATGAGATAGGACCTCTAATTCCAAAATTTGCCGTTAGATGGCGTTGTAAGTTGTTTCATCGAGTAGCACATAGCCTTTTTACTATAACTAGACGCCAACTTTATGGCCTGATCTGTCACCGTTTAGAAGTTAAAGGGGAACGGATATAGAGGTAGAGACCCTGTATATATATATATATGTATCAAAAAAGTATGATTTGATCGCTTTACAGTTTTAAATAGCTAGTATGATTATTCTTCTGGGAAAGGTATTTCTTGTACAGCCAAGGTTGTCTTTCAATAACGTCTCGATTTCGGAATCAAACTATCAGAGGCTCAAGCTTAATCCAATTGTAGATCCATCATGTATAAGGGTCTTGTGCAAGTTAACTCTGACGTTGTGGGATAAGCGTATTCAGATTAGAGTAGATTGGTAGAGGCTTGTCATAGTTCCATTGAAGTTCCAAACCTATTTCAATCCAAGATCCACCTGTTATGTGTCTGTGCTCGTAAAATCTTTCGCGGGTCATTGCGCAACACACAAATTTTCTCAACCATGAAAATAGTCATTTCTGACTAATTTTTGGGTACTGGACCCGAAATGATAGCATTAATTGAATATTGGCTTTTTTAGAAGATTAGGAGTTGTCAGTTCCCTAAGTGTCCGTGAAATATATGTGCAAAAAATCAAATGCGAGAATATGTAAATTTATGTAACATAACATGAATTATAATAATTAGCAAATATCTATAGCAACTTTTTTAAAATTATCGATCACGGCGAGCGTTTTCACCAGGACATTGCAAAAACAGGGATTTGTCTTTAAAATATACAAAGATATGTTCAGATACTTATCGCTGCAAATTTGTTTATTATCAAAAACTGTCAAAAACTTATATTATTCTGTTTTTTAATCTAATAATCATCAAGGACAAATACTGATTACTATTTGATCACACTAACATTGCTAATTTTGAACAGTCACTCTTGCTTTCTGTGTGCTGTACAAAATCAGTTTCTACACGCTTTGAAAATGCTATACATGGAAAATAAACAAGATGAACAAGGGGGGAAAAAGCTCTAGTGAGACATCAAAACATTGTATCCGGCCGACAAGTTAGTCAATCTAATTATACGTGCAGAAAGGAAAGTACGGCCTCTTGTATGGACAAATTGATGAAAACTTGATAACAATCACTGCTGATGGTAATTAGTCGCATAATCACCCAGCCAAGTGTCAACCATAGATTAGAAATGAAGAAAACAATGTAATTTATTTTAATGAATCATTATGTCATTGCTTCCTGTCAAGAAGAAATTTAATTGCTGTAATATCACATATCTCTCTTTTCGCTCATACGTTAACGTATTTGGGTTTTATTAAATACAAAACAAAACCCATATGTTTCTTACAATATTAAATTCTAAAGGTATATGTTAATCTTTAAAGGCTTCTCAAACTTCGTCACGAAGGAAACATTTCTTATACTGTGTGTCCGTAAAGTCATGGTGCAGTTATGAACGCTTGTTGTGGCGAACAGAAACGAAACGAAAGGCTGAAACTTGCGTTACATTGGACAGTATCCCAAAGAGTGTCTGTAGTGCAACGGTGTGCGCGCGCAGGTGATGACGCAACACCACTCACCGTGCTGAGCCGACTGTGACGTCAAACATCTACCTTGACATGTTGCAATTGTATGCAGTTCCACAATTTCCAGAAGGTGTCATCTTTCAACAGGACGGCGCTCCTCCACACTACGGCAACATTGTTCGTGAGTTTCTGGATACAACATTGCCCCAGCGGTGGATAGGCAGGGGTGCTGTCATGGCATGGCCACCACGATCCGCGGACATAACGCCATTAGACTTTTACTTGCGGGGTTATGTGAAGCATCATGTGTACAGTGAACGTATCAACGACATTAATCATTTAAAACAGAGAATCACGGACGTTATTCACTCTGTTACACCAGACGTCCTTACCCGTGTGTGGGAAGAACTGGACTATCGTTTAGATATGTGTAGGGCAACAAATGGAGCCCACATGAGATGTCACCTGTCTATCTTGTTTCGTTGCTTTCTTGTGACCGATCAAAAGTGCACCATGACTTTACGGACACACTGTATTACTATGAAAAAAACGCGTCTTTCAGAATATAAAATAGTGCATATGTTACGATCAATGTGGTATTATCAATGTGGTAGAGGTTATGATAAAAATCGGTTATAATGGATATCAGTTGAAGTGGATAATTGTTTATCACTTTTATCGGTTATTATGGATAACAACCGTTGCAAGGAGAGGCTCGACTACTCACTCTAACTAGTTATTTTCCATAATAATCGATTATCTACATTGACTGTAGCATGTATATGGAGTGTTTTTATATGCAACTCCAAATGAGTTGCATATAAAATGCATTTGATGATTATTTTTTTAAATCTATTCATGTTATTTATTTATTGAATTAAACTTCCGTTTTAAAGCTATGGGAGGTAAATTGGTGATAATCTTTATAATGAGGGTTTTTTTATCCTTTGTTAAAGAGACATATAATCCAGAATTCCACTCGACAAATTTACATTATAGGTGAAAATTGTTAATACGAAATATCAGATTTAATGTGTTCCAGACTTATATGCAAGTCTATCGAAAAGGAAATTAAATTCTATTCTTGATTTACGTAATTCGAAAAATTCATCATCGTTACAGAACAACAAATTTATTTATTAGTTTGACACAACACGAATTTTCCTTTAATTTAGGAAGCAAAACCGGTATATTAATTGTTATTATATAATGAAATCAAATCACAAAAAGAATCTGAAAATGTCTGAAGTAAAAATAATAAAGATAAACTAAAATTGAAAATTTAAAAAATACTTTAAATTCTCTCAGATATCTAAAATATTCTCCTTCAACAAATGAGAAAATAAGTATAAGTAAGTTTTGAAAAAGAAATGTTGCTTCTCTCTCAAACAAAATCTACGATTAATTAAAATAAGTCTAAAAAGTTCCTCAAGCTTTTTTTCTAGCAAACGTTCAGGATGTCATTCATTATGCTTGACAAACATTTTTTTACCTTGTATATTTTTGAGTGAATACGATTCAAACCCATTATTATTATCTTAAAGTATCTCCTTTTCGGATGATTTGTCAAAATAATATTTAATATGAAATATAAATTAATAATGATAATAAATATATTATTATATTGTTGTTGTTTTCTTTAGTAATTTTTAAGTTCCCGGCAGTGAGTTTGGAGATAACATTCATGAAACACAAATTTTATACCAATTACTCTTAATTGGGGAAATTGTTTTCAAAGAATCAGCGTAATTGTCGTGAATTCGTTTACCTTTACCTACATTTTCTTTAAATTAATTTTCAATTCTAGTTACGATTACGCCAGTTCAATTGACGTCATATTCATATAGCCAAGGTTCCAAATTAACACATTAGAATATTGTTTCAGAACGGGACGTTAATATGACTATAGCTAAAGAAGATGATTGAAAGAATGACAAAATGTTAAACAGCGTAATTGTCGTGTATCGTTTACCTTTTTCCACATTTTCTTTAAATTAATTTTCAGTTCTAGTCACGATTAAGCCAGTTCAATTGACGTCATATTCATATGGCGAAGGTTCCAAGTTAATACATTAGAATATTGTTTGAGAA
>BGPR01000984.1:295908-326393 GCA_013235015.1 Araneus ventricosus | reverse complement strand
TAGTAGTTATACCATCCTGCAAGCAAAAGGGCTTAAATTTTCGCTGGTAGAGTATCTCTACTGCATGTGAAAAAAGTATTCTAGTATTTATATTACCACATGATAATCTGAATTTTACTGATGCAATTAGAATGTCTTCTGAAGATTGTTTCGTAGCAAATCATTGGATTCATGCAAAATTTCTGTGAAAAATATTTAATATTGGACAAAAATTTTTACTTTCTCATTTTTATCTATTCTCAAAGTTTATTTAGGCATGCATAAATCCCTGTCCGTTTTAAAGTGATGTTTCACGGCTTCTATACCCTATAGTTCACAGCTGTGTAATTGAAATCCTGCGTGACTATTTTTTCTTTAATTTCTGCATTTGAAAGGTTTCCCTGTTCTGCTGTTTTTGATTAACTTCTGAGAAAGTTAAATTAATGAAAAAATATGCTATTTTCAAAACTGAAAGATTGTCAAGTTAATGTTGCTACAAATTATTTAAAGATATGTTTACTTCATTTCAATACACTAAAATTTCACTTCAATAAAATTTTTAAAAATTAAAACTTACTGCACAAATTGCATACGGTTACTTTGCACCGATTTTCATGATTTCCGACAGAATATCGAGATTAGTTACATGTTTTTCTCTAAAAAAAGGCCTTTCTAATTTTTCCCTCATTGAAGTATTATTAGAGAAACGGTTTGAAGCAAAATTTGGCTCATACAACTATTTAATAATTAATTATGATTTTTCGAAATTTTGGAGCAAAGTTACCTCATAGGTGGTGGTACTTTGAACTGGTTAATTTTTTTCAGTATATTATAAAAACAAATTGTCTGGATGCAATTCTAGATATATTTGTTGAAATCCTGGGTGGAAATGCACAAGAAAAATAAATTTCATAAATGCCTGATTATAATTATAAATTTTACGTCATTGCATTCGGTAAAATCAATATGACGTTTTAGAAATCCTTTTATCCAATTATTTCCGGGTAAGTTATTAATATCTCTATTTATTACCACACCTTCTTAGTAAAATAAACGTTTATTATCATTTTAAGATTGACAGGAAAACCGAAGCCACTGAATTGGACTACACGTTCCAACGGTCTTTTTCCTACCATTTGAGAAAACCAGGGAGCTTACATGTTTAGTTATATCAATTTGCTTTCTTTTGTAACAAACTGTTCACTTGGTGTACCGAAAAAAGTTTTTGCCTCTTTAAAAATATCCTAAACTTGTGAAATCGAGTTAAATCAATCTTTTAAAGTGTCTGGAGAGAACTCCATATACTTACAAGTCCCAAACTTCATTTTATAAACCATGAACATATCTTAAGCTTTAGCAAATATTATTCTTATTATTATTTATTACAAAAATAAATTAAAAACCCAACTGGGGTTGCTGTTTATCACAAATTTTCATGGTGCAAAGAATCCCTTTTTTTCGGTGCAAAGTATAAAAAAAGTAATTACAACTTAACTAACTAATATAATTGGCATTCAAAGCAACAAATGCAAAACTAGGCTTATTATATTTCACATTTAAATGTACTTGCCTTCAGAAATGTCATACTTTCCTCACCAGAGAAGGATTTTTCAGCACTAAAATTTTCGCTGAAAAATTGGCTCATTATCTTTTTCATCTGGAACCTCTTGAATGATTGTTATATACGTTTAAGGCATAAAATACACTAGTCAGTGTTCACAAGAAGCTAGGGGAAATATCTCAATCCGATAGCCCTAATCAGTTGATCTCTATTTCACTTTTCACACAAATTTTGCAGTGGTGCAAAGTGACCTCCACGATTGCAAAGTAACCCAGTTTTACGGTATTGATGCTTCTTTAACGCAATGTACTGAATACAGATTTTAGTAATCTCTTCTAATTCGTTCAAATTATGAACGTATAAATATGCGTGATTTCTTAGAGTGAAAGCTTAAACTTACAATATATCTCTAAGCTTATTTTATCAATGTTTATATCAAACAAAAATTTTCATGCCACAAATTAAGAAAGTTGGCTGTTGCTTGTATTATACATACTAGCAGAGTACTCGGCGTTGCCCGATCTTTCTCAAGTCAAAATCTTTTACAAGACTGGAAACTGAACAATATTTCATAAATAATATAATATATATTAATGTTGATTAATTGCGGGAATATTTCTCAATTTTTTATTAAATGATTCATAAATTAATAGTACAAAACATTTCTTTCATTGAGATACATCATATTATACTTTTATCACATATATTTCTTGCAATGTTACCCAATTTTGGGGGGCATGCAATTATTTTAAGATCCCTGTACATAAAACCTTCATGCTGATTGCTGCATTTGTTAAATGCCTTTCAATAACTCGCCTCCACCCATTGTAGAAGAGTGAGAGATAGGGTCCATTTCTCAATATTCATTTTAATGTTGCTGTAGAATAATGGCGGAGTTATTTTTCAATTAAATTTTCAATAACTAATAAAATAGCCAAGATCTGTCTCTCAATGAACCGGTAACGCTCTGAAGTCACCAATAATAAGATTTCCGCCATAGCACTACGAGACGTTAAACAGCATTATTTCATTGTTAGAGCACCTAAATTTCAGTAATTTTAAATTTAAAAAAGTAATTGTCGTTCTAATTTCAAATTTAGTAGCTCTAAAATAGTGAAATAAAATTTGTTATCGAATGATATAGAATTTACTTCTCTATGATCAATAGTTTCCAAGAAATTTTAAATTATATCTATAATATAAAACAGAAAATACATGTATCCGTCTGTCGGTCACAAGAACTCCTCCTAAACGGTGAACGGTAGCGACATCAAATTTACACACGACATTCTAGGGAACATTTCTAGGTCAACGGTGCTATTTTCAAGTTTCAGAGTTAATTAGTTCTTAAGATATTTAATTAAATAAAAATTAGCCGCTGTTAAGCCTAATGCTCAGACGTTTTTTGCCAATAATTTCTGAAATATTTATTACACAACAATTATTTTTATGCCATTTTAAAGAGAGGAAAATTATCTTTTTAATGATATTAATTCCATTGCGATGAAGTGTTTTCTCTGATTTTTATTGAGGTTAAAAATATATTTTTAACGCAATTTCTAACAATGCTTTTTATTCTTATAGAAATAAATTCAAGCCAAATTACTGTTTCGCGTGCAGGCTTTTGCCAGTGTTAAAGTTAATATAATAAAATATTTTTTTCTTTGAGCATAAACAACAAAGAAGACTTTTTACTTCCGGTTTACGATTGTCGTAGCATTGGCAGCTTTTAATACGGTTACACAGTGATCCAATGACGTTAATGAATTATTCTCTCGATGTTTTGTTTAATTTTCACAAATTTTTAACTGATACTAATGAGTGTGTACTATGTCTTCAAGACTGTTTAGTCCGGTTCCTATCGTAGGAAGACGAAAAAGGAATGGGGAAAAAAGATGTTCTAACGGTCTATCTGTCGCAAGAACTCCTCCTAAACGGAGAATAGACTTGACATGAAATTTCCACGTGCCATTATGGGGTCCGTTCTTAGATTAATTCTAATTTTTCAAACTTTAAAAAATTACTTCCTAAGATATTAAATTAAATAACGAAAACTAAGCCAAGTTTCGGCGTTTTATCTCAGTGTTTCGTCAATAATTTCAGAAAAAATATATTGCACGTAGATTATTTACATACCATCTTAAAGAGCAGAAAATTATCTTTTTAATGATTTCAATTTAAATTTTATTCGTTCTTTTTCTTAATTTAATAAACATTTCAAATTTATTTCATACACAATTTGTAACAATGCTTTCTGTTATTGTAATAAAATTCAAACCATTGATCGTTTTATCAAATCCTTTATTCCGGTATTTTTACCATTGTGAAAGTTATGATAAAAATAGTGTTTTCTTTGAATATTAACAGAAAGGCAGAAATTTTATTTAGCTTTTATTTCGTAGCATATACCTGTTTCAGTATGTTTGCACCACAACACAATGATGTTAATTACTCTCTTTCCGCGGTGCTTCATTGAATTTTACAAATTTTATAATGATCATAATGAGTGTGTAAAATCCTTCAAGATTGTTGATCCCACTTCCTACCGGAGGGAGAGGGCCTAAGGTGAAAAAGATAGAACAATATGAGGCTTTTTTCCGGTCAGTGACAAAAACACTAACGATAAGAGAATTGTTGTCCGGATAATGGCAAAAAAAAAAAATCGACGGGAGACTGTCTCTGTGAAACGGCCGCTGGGTTTGAGGGGCATAGACTTACTTACCTTACTCAACTGTGACTTTCTGTGTCTAAAGTTGTCCAATGTGACTAAAGTAGCTATATGTGACTTTGACATATGACCTATGCTCTACGACCTTCCTCTGTTAAATGAGTTAATCTGAATGAATTAATTAATCTGAAATGAATTAATTATTGATCTGTTAAAATCCAGTTAATATACCGCTCACAACCGATGCGTTCTCGCGCGTCGGTCGCTGTGACGTCATCAAAATTCTTCGTGATTTTCACCAATTTTGCAAATCGACTGTGACTAAACCATAATCACAAATTCTAAAATTATTTTTGCAATCTTCAATGTCTACCTTTCTCTGTTACGTGAATCTGAAATCAACTCTCTATGTTATTTGGTTGAAGAGCTATAAGCGTTTAACTTTACCACGAAATTTAGACGTAATTCAACAATTTTTGAGTGATATTTCGCTTGAACTTAAGATCGATGAATAAATTGCCAAATGTAATGGATAGTCTGCATACGCGCGCGTCGGTCGCTGTGACGTCATCAAATTTTCAGTGATTTTCACCAACTTTGCAGCTCGACTGTGACTAAACCGTAATTCCAAATTCTAAACTTCTTTTTGAAATTTTCAATGCCAATCATTCTGTGTTAAATGAAACTAAAACCAACTCTCTATGTTATTTGTTCACGGAGCTATAAGCGTTTAAATATACCACGAAAAGCGTCATAATTTTTTTCCTTTTCTCACACACCATTAGACGACTATCGAGAGACGTAAGTCTACGTCAAAATCCAAGATATGAAAGATTTTCTGCTGTTGCCGTAGCAATGATGGGGAAGGGAAAATGGAATACGAAGGACAAAGAGATTCTTGCCAGGTGGTTCAAGCTAAGGAGAGAAAAAAAAGAAGGGTGTTTCGCTGATGGTTCAAAGGGTCAGTTCATTAACGAAAATTAACGAAAGACGCTCCCGCGAAAAGCACTTTTAGTAAATTGAAAGTGTTATAAGTACTTGAACTGGAAAATATTTTTTATCCCGAGCTACGCCGGGTATATCAGCTAGTTAATCATATATTTCAAATTGATTTCTGTTTTTCAGTAGTAAATCACGTGAGTGGTATATTATGCGCGTGATATAACTCGGACGCCTCGATGCATCTGATTGTTTATGGCAATCGTGATGATATATCTTGGTTGGTTGGTTGTTTGAGGGTTTTTGGCGCAAGGGGATGATATATCTTGATAATATTTTTGGCAGCTTTCGACAAGCAGAGAATAGCTTTGTTTTGATTAGACATCTGAACTACAAAGAAAATTGTTAAACAACGAAAAATACTTCACACGGAATGTTGTTTACCAAGAGATTTTTTTGAATAAAGAAATATGTAAATTAAAAAATATTTCCTGTCATAAAACATACGTTTATTTTATTTGTTTTCAATCAATGTTAAACATTTCTCTTGCATATATATCTATTTAAATACGTCAAATTTGACGGGAAATCTCTCAAATAAAGAAGCAATTTGCAGCCGTCATACCATGATGGGTGATTTTCTAGTATTTAAAGAATATACATCAACTGATGATGAAACGTGTTTCGCCAATATTGCTCTAGCATTTCTAAAGAAGCATTTCTACATGTCTCATCGGTAGTAATCATCATAAAGTGTTGATTAAAAAAGATTTAATCACTCCATATTTTTAGTTCGATGTATTGAAACCCGTAAGGTTCGATCAGTCCATTTTTTAGTTGTATTTCGGAGACGTTGCCTCAACCTACTCTAAAGGGCTGGGTTTGGGCTTATTTATCCCAACAGCAGGTCAAGTCGGTAAACGAGGAACATGTGTACCAAGTTTCATCAAAATAGCTCTGTGAGTATCGAATTTCGTGTCAATCGGCCTCTTTTTGTTCCATGAGGTATTAGATTAGTGTTTATTTACAGCTAAAGTGCTTTTATTTGGCCTATGAGGAACATGTTATTAACCCAGGGGTACCAAATTCCTTATCAATCGTCCATTTTTTCGCAATAATTGAAACGACTTTGTCACACCCTAACTTCAGAGATTAGGTTGGCGCTTATGTACCTCTACAGTATTTTTAGCTGACTAATTAGAAGAATATATGCCAAACTTCCTCGAAATAGCCCTAGCCATATCCAACAGCAGGTCAGTCGGCCGAAGTGTTTACATGTATTTTGACGACTTTTCCCCACTCTACTTTGAGGAATTGGATTAGCGTTTATTTACCTCTAAGGCACTTTTAGTCAGCCTATGAGAAATATATGTACCCAGTGTCTTCAAAATCGTCCCTATGGCAAATTTCATAACAACCGACAAATTTATTAAATGTATTTAAAATACTTTGCCTCACACTACCCTGACGAATTGTATTAGAATTTATTTATATCTATAGTAGTTTTAATTGGCAGATTAGAAGCATGTTTACCAAATTTCATCAAAATCGCCCAAGCCGCCAAAATCTTCAAGCATGTCAATCGACTTATTTGTTCATGTACTTTGGAGACTTTCCCCCACCCTACTTTGAGGGACTGGTTTATGGCATATTTAATCCTACAGTACTTCAAATAGGTTAATGAGGAACCTGTGTAGCAAGTTTCATCAAAATTAGTCCAGCCGTTCTGAAATGATGCTGGAATAAACATATATATGTATATAAGTACAAAGGTTGAGGTTTATATATTTATGTTACGAACAACGTGGATAATAGTTTATCTCAACTAATAATGAAGGAGAATGTGTGTGTCTCTGTGTTGGCGCTCTGCAAGTCACACAGCTCGAGCCAGATCTACGAAATTCGGTACAAACATAATTTGGAGGGTTGGAATGTGCGCCTCGGAACCCTTTTTTGATATTTTAATTAATTAAAAATAAAGTGAAATTTCAGCGTTTATTCTTAACAACTTTCGAAAATATTAAAGACAAAAAATATTTTTTCACCACCTGAAAGTCCAAAAACTTACCTTTTTAATGATACCAATTAATTTTTCGTGCGATTCTTTTCTCTAATTTTAATAAATTTTTAAAAATATCTTTTGGCATAACTTACAACAATACTTTTCATTGTGGCAACGCAATTCAAACCGTTGCGTGCTTTTCTTCCATTGTTGAAAGTTAAGGTAATTTTTTTTAATGTTTAATTATATGTTTTAATCACCATATTTTATTCCGCTAACATTCTGCTGGAAATTAAATGTGCCGTACCATTTTAAAGTCAAATTCAAATGCATATTTTCAAGAGGAATAAGAGAGTGAAGATAATGCCATTGTAAGATAAATGACACAGACAGTTACTGGACTCCATTAAGGACTTTCATGCAAACAACGAATAGAATAGATGGAAGGCTTCTGGAAGAACATGATTTAAATGTCTGTCACGATTTGAAACTTAAAATTGCTTTCTTAAGGGAACCATGAATATCAAATTATACACAAGAGATTCAGTTTCAAATTATACTCCGGGAGAACAAGGTGATTGCTGAAGGCAGCCTAATGGCACATACATAAATGTCGGATCTTTATCCAATTTATATATGATTACCTCGATAATTATACGTAATAAACGGTAATTATATATAATAACCGATTATCCACATTGTCTGTAAAATATCATGGGCTAGCTGATATACACGACGTTGCTCGGGGTAAAAATATTTTCAAGTCCAAATACTTATAACACTTTCAATATAAAAGTGCTTTTCGAGGAAGCATATTTCGTTGATTTTCGTTAATCAACTGACCCTTTAGAATAGTAATCCAGTCAACGAAGGAAAAATAGAAAAAGAAAATGGTGTAATTTAGAAATTTGGCACAGTAGTTGGGGGTAGTGTATTAAACGGCATACTAAAAGTCCCCGCCGGTGGGGGGTGCGCGAGGGGTACTGGGGGGTTAAAGGGGGACATTTTCAGTTTTTCTTAAATATCTCAAAAACTATAGGCTCTACCGAAAAACACTCCATGACAAAAATAAACTGCACAAAATTTCCTATAAAAAAAGTCTTACATTGTTTTTGTAACATCAATAGTTTAGAAGATAAAGGGGGATTTAAAAGTTAATATTTCTAAAATTACTTATTGTAATGGTAAAATCGATTAAAAGTGCTGAATCAACAACCCTCATAAAAACCTATTGCCTATATAATAATTATATAATGATAGTATTGTATGTGTCGGAGCGGGAGGGGTGACGAACCCATTTGATGACAATTATGCTCCCTTCCTCCCCTCACATCCGTTACCCTTCACAACTTTCCTCCTATTCGTAGTCAGTCAAAGAATTGTAAATTTAAAAAATATATAGTTTTGATATTCAGCACAGTTGTTGTGGAGAGTGTCCTAAACGACATACTAAAGTCCCCGCTGGTAGAGGATGTAGGGGGGTTGAAAGGGGGGATTTCACAGTTTTCTTAAATATTTCTAAAATATTTTCCTAAGTATTTTTAATAATATTTTTAAATACTTTTCTATCAAAGGAAAAAAATATATTTCAATATTTTGCTATCAAAGGAAAAAAATATTTTCTGTCAAAAATTTTAGGGGTCAAAACAAACATCGTAAAGGCGTGAGACGCTGATAACAGTAGAAGAAACTTATAAACAATAATGTCAACAATGATTGTACAATGAATGTCACAAAATAATAAATATTAAAAATTAAAAAACACTTTTACAAATGCATTAAAAAAGAAAAAATAATTTTTTCTCAAAATATCTGGATTGTCAAAACGAAAATCGGAAAAGCGTGAGGCGCAGGTAGAAAGGCTGTAAGTAAATTAGAATGTAAGTTTCACTTTTATAATGCATTTTATACGATGAATGTTTAGTAACATTTCTTTTCTTATGATAATCATTGTGGTTTTATATCTTTCTCCTATTGTTTTCAGCACCTCACGATTTACGATTTTTGTTTTTTGACCTCCAGATTTTTTAGAAGAAATCATTTTTTTTTCTTTTTTAATACATTGGTGAAAGCTTTTTTTTTTAAAAAAAATTTTATATATATATTACGACTCAGTGCGGAATACTAAGCAGATATTTTAAAGCATTTTTTTTAAAAAACATCTTTGTGAAATCAAAGAATTTTATATCTTTGTCCAATGATACCATTTTACATTTTGATGTTGATATTGTTACAAAAGTCGTCCTCTGTGTGTTCGGTGGAAACAGTCCAACAATCAGGATAACGGAGAATGACATTTTATTCCCGAATATTCCAGAAAAGCACAGGTAATAGGAAAACAACACTTGCACGAATTAGCAAAACAACAAACAGCAAATCACTAATAATAACGGTAACAGCACTCTCAATACCCTCTATCCTCCAGCGTACTAGCTCGCACTGCGGATAAAACTCCAAAGAGAGGTTCCAAAGACGTTCGCACTGCAAAGGCGATCCCAGTCGATCAACACATTCAAAGTCGAACAACACACACTTCCTTTGATCCGAGCATGGCTCTATTTACAGTCACTCCGACAGCCCGTGACGTCACATGAACTCATCTGGATGAATCAAGATCTTGGCCCCCAGTTGAGATATCAAGAAAATTCCAGTATTTTTGAGATCTTACATTTCGTCACCGAAGTCACCAAAATTGCCGCCAAGGGGTTCTATTCCGCCGGGATTCCCATATATACCCCTGTAGAACTGTCTTCCCAACCATAAGACTAACAATTCTGGGAAGCGACTTTCCATGTTCGTAACAATATCATATATATTTATGCAATAACATGTCTTTACTATATTGTTCAAAGAACGTCCAAAAAAGCAGTTTATAGAATCTTAGTTAAAAATGTGATCCATTGTGTAACTTGGGTTACAATTTAATAATTTGATAAACTTTATAATAAGATTTCATAACCATATAAAACACATTATTATTTTATAATGTCAGACGTTATTAGTAAATTTTAAACTATAACACGTCCAACTTCATTTTGCGCCTGTGGATTCTTATTGTCAAAATCCGCCACTGCTATGGTCTGTGGCTCCATACCCCCGTCATTCCCATGCCTACCCCTGTAGAACTCTCTTCCCAACCATAAGACTAATATTGCTGGGAAGCGGCATTCCATGTTCGTACAATATTGTGTTTCTATCAATAAGAGTGCCGGTTTTACTTCCTTTACAGAATGTTGTTTTCTTGAAATAAAATTTTCTTTTGTTCTAAATAATGCATCCCTGACTAAATGATGGAAAATTCTTCATATTATTTTCATTTTGCTGAACTCTACGATATAAAAGGTTTCGAAACTATATTTTTCTTAACTAAACTACATGATTGTTTTTGTCATTACAAAACTTTACACAATAAAAATGTCTTCCTGAGTTCCTAAGAACACATACTAAGTATATTATCCTTAAAAAACCCTTAGGAAACGGCAAGAAAAAAATATAGCTCTTTAACACATCCGTTTGTCTACAAACAAGTCTAGAAAAACAACTTTGAAGAAAGAAGCAGTAGCGCAATTCGTTCGTTAGCGGTAGTTCGGTGATTTTTTTCAAATTCGAATTGTTCTCTTGCGCAGTTACTTTTGGTTTTGTTGAAACCAGTTATACGTTTGAGAATTTCAAATATTTTCTAATTACACTGATTTCTCTCCGCTGTTACGAGTAGTTCTATGAACAGTAGACCTCCTCTCCCCCAAATAAAAAAAGTCTAAGATTTTCTCTTTATTGCACTTTTTTAGAAGCTTAGCAAATGTTACTCATTGTGAAGACAGCATTGATTTTAGGGACACCGGACATTATAATTTGACTTTCGAGGAGATACACTGGAATACAAAAAAGTAGAACAATTGTTATGGTGCGACAAGTTGGAGGTTAATATGGATAAAATGGTTCGCAATTTGTTGAATAATCCAAACATCTCTAGCTCCTTTACTTCGCTTATCTTTAGGCGGCATATCGAAATATTTTGAAAAAGATGGCACCAAAAAATTACAGAGAAAAATTGAATCTTTAAATTCTTTATTTTAAAAAAAATCGAGAAAATTTCGCTATTAAATAGGCATCAAATTAAAATATATTTTCCAACTCACTTCATTCGAACTTAGAAGATGGAACTCAAAATAACTTGGCGATAAATATTAAATTTTGTCATAATAATATATAAGTGAAAAGTTGCGTTGCTATGGAGATCAGACGATTTATAAGGCAGGCGAAATTATCTTGGCGAGATCGCATTTCTTGGCGAGAAGCGTCTGATAATTCCATTTAGGCTTATCAATTACAAGGCAATTTATAAAGTTATTTCTTTAAATTGGTTACTGCGCCATATAGGGTAGAAAAGAAATGGTTTAGATGGTAAATGAGTTTAGATATAAATTTAGAAGTAAAAGATAGCGGAATAGTATAAAAATAGGTAATATTTATTTAGCGAAAAGCGTGTAACGATACACAGCCATAAACGAACTGTGTTTATTTACAACTCTGGTGTCATAATCTTAATGGTTGCATGCTACTAAATCATTGATTACCAATTAATACAATAATTATATATAATTAAAACAATTATTTTATTACCGAATTAAAATAGATAGAAATAAAACATACAAGCCGTTTTCTATTGCTTCTAGAAATATTTCTGCCAAATTTGAAGGAAATCGAACAAAGCATTTGGTCGTAATGGCGTAACAAATATACAGACAGACAAGTGCGAAATGCTGGATTTAAAACGTGGATCTCGCTTCACTCGTTCAAAAACCATAAAATTTCTTTACTACTAAGGACACATCGTTCGATGTTGTCTGTGATTTCCGTTTAACCACAATTTTCATGTAGACTGTTTGACGAAGACTCATGGCTCAAGAGATAGATTTGCCAATGCTGGACGTAATTCGAATATATGATGTAATTCTACCTTAAGAATTAAAAAATATCCATGATAAAGATAGGACGGATAATGAAAATTTCAAATACGAAATTTATAGAAAAAATAAAGGCATTCTAAAAATCGAAGACTAAACAGAAAAATTCTATAAAAAAAAGAAAGATACAGGACAGAGACACAAAAATTAAAAACAACGTTGAATTAATCATGGGAAGCGTATAATAAATACCTTGCTAAATTAAAAATACAAAGAATAAAATCTAAGATACAAAGATTAAAATTTACAAAATATAATTAACAGGAATGTTATCCTTTCTGGTTCTTTAAATTTGTGTTTTTTCCTACATAACATCCTTTGATATCATGTAATCAGTTTCTCGAGCTTGATGTTTTACTTGCCTTCAAAGTATTCTCTTACTCCTATACTAGCCTCCTTCGGCGACCAGCTTGTTCGCCGGAAATCAAAAACTTCAGATTGTGGTAGATATTTAACATATGTTCTATTAGTGACCTTGTACCTGTTCTGTTCATTGTCTATATAAATTTCCCTAATGGAGTCAAATAACTGATCATGCCCAGTAACCCCTAGTTCCAAGTTGTCGGCACTATCTTCACTTTCTAATTCTTGTAAAATAAGCAATTAATTTCAACGTTAAAATGACCCATCGCATTTTATGGTCAGCTGCATGTTAGTTGGATTAAAACATGCTGAGATAAGAATGAAAACATAGCAACCATAACCATTCAACTTATGTAACTTAATGTAAGCAAAGCAATATCTCGGAGAGCTTGGTTTACAGATTTCAGAAAAATCTTCATGAAATAAAACATGAAAGCAAAATGTATTAGGATCCCATCTCAGATAACAACAATGAAAGAGAAATATGCATTTAAATATTTGTTTAAGCAATGAAAACGGTTTGAGTTGCGTTGCAACAATGAAAATTATTGATGTAAATTAAGCCAAAAAATATTTATTAAACTTCGAGAAAAAAATTATACGGAAATTTAAATGGCATCATAGGAAAGGCAATGTTTTTCACTTTCAGATGGTGTAAAAATTATTTTTGTGCTGTAATATTTTCGGAAGTTGGTCCAACACACAGACACATACACACATTCTCCTGTATTATTAGTAGAGATTAGCTACTGAGTATTAACTGGTATGAGTGAAGCCAAGTTAAAAGTTTCTTTAATTTTATAGCGAAACCTCTTTATATATATCGCGACTTTCTCGATAATGCGTCGCTTTGCCTTAGCCCTGATTCGTTCCCAAGCAATTGAACGTTAGAAAAATCTTTTCAGCATCGCACATATTTGACAGTAAATCACCTATTCTGAATTTCGAGTGCATCGATCTTCGCTTTTTCAGCTCATCGATTTATTTATTTATTTGCGCAAAGACCCATCTGTAAGGCTAGATTTATATCAACAGTCTTTTCAGCCTTGTAGTATAGAGTAGTTATCAACAGATTGACCGATGCAGTGAGGAAGGTTACGGTATGAAACAAATAAATGCCGGTGTTTCTTGAATAAATTTTGGACCATCCGTTAGCAGTGGCGGATCTTGACAATACGAATTCAAAGGTGCAAAATTACTAATATAATAGCCCAGATCTCTCGGTAACGCTCTGACGTCACCAACAGCAAAACTCGCGCCATAGCACTGCGAGACGTTAAACAGCATTATTTCATTGTCAGAGAAGCTAACTTTCGGAAATTTTAAATTTCAAAGAATAATTGTCGTTCCAATTTCAAATTTAATAGCTCTAAAATAGTCAAATCAAATTTTCTATCGATTGATATAAAATTTATCTCGCTATGATCAATAGTTCCCGAGAAATTTTAAATTATATTAATCATATATTTCAAATGAATTTCCGTTTTTTTAATAGAAAGTAGTAAATAGCGCCAGTGGTATATCATGCGCGTGATATAGTTTAGATGCCACGATGCACGATGGATTTCACGGATGGGTGCCACTATGAATTTTTTTGGATGCCACGATGATTTTTTGAATAAAGAAATATGTAACAAAAAATATTTCCTGTCATAAAACATATGTTTATTTTATTTGTTTTCAATCAATGTTAAACATTTCTCTAGCATATATCTATTTATACACGTCAAATTTGATGGGAAATCTCTCGAATGAAGAGGCAATTTGCACCCGTCATACCATGACGTGTGATCTTCTAGTTTACTAATAATGTCTGACATTATAGAACAATAATGTATTTTATATGATTATGAAAACTTATTATAAAGTTTATGAAATTATTAAATTGTAGTCCAAATTATGCAATGGATCACATTTTTAACTAAGATTCTATAAACTGATTTTTTACTTTCTGTGAACAATACAGTAAAGACATGTTGAATGAATATATATGATATTGTTACAAACATTTAAAGTCGCTTCCCAGCAATGTTCGTCTTATTGCCCCAGATGGACACAAACTTTTTGGCGACTTGGCGACAAAATGTAAGATCTCAAAAGTACAGGAATTTTCTTGATATCTCTATTAGGGGCTGATATCCGGATTTATCCAGATGATTCCACGTGACGTAACGACCTTTCGGGAGACTATAAAAGAACCGTGCGCGGACGACAGAGGAATAGTTGTGTGTTGATCGACTTTGAACGTGTTGATCGACTGGGACCGCCTTCGGAGAGCGAACGTCTTTGGAATCTCTCTTTGGAGTTTTATCTGCTGTGCAAGGTAGTAAGCTGTTAAATGCCGCGCGATATTGAAAATGCTGTTGCTGTTATTATTAGAGAATTGCTGTCTGTCTGTGTTGCTAATCTGCGCAAGTGCTGTTTTTCTGTTACCTGCGCTTCTTGTTTTCCGGAATATTCGAGAATAAAGTGGCATTCTCCGTTATTCTGCTTGTTGGACTATTTTCTCCGTTATTCTGCTTGTTGGACTATTTTCTCCGTACACACACCGGGACGAGTTTCGTAACTATATTCTCATATTTTGCGTCCCATATTTATGACTACATGTATGTTCAATTTACGTTATATAATTATGTGTCATCCATTTTTTCTTTTTTCCTTCCATTTGGAAAGTTTAAATATAGTTGTTGCCTTGGATTTTATACTTTGGGTGCGTGTATATGTTTGTATTGTAGTGAATTTTTAATAATGTTTATTTTGTTTGTAACCTTTGTTTTGTATTGACTTTTACTGCTAAAACTGTGGAAGAATGCAAATATGTTGAGATTCTCCCGAAGTAGCAAACGCAAAATTTGAAATGATCTTTCTTATTATTTCTCACTAGATGTTTGTATCCCTTCAGATTTGCGACCATGAAAGACTTTAGAACATAATAGGCCTGTTAGTCTTCGTGAGATAAAGTAAAGAATACTAAAGATCCCAGGATTGATGGTGATAAACAGCGCATTCAGTAGGAAATTATTTTCCTTAGAAACAAATCTGGAAGGATGCAAACATCGAATGCAAAATAATATGAAAAGATCTTTTCAAATGTTGCGTTATTTCCTCGGGCTTATTTCTCCGAAAATTTAAGAAAACCGATTCATTTCAGTTGTTATTAAAAATATGATGTTTTCATTTAAGTGAAGTCGATATTTCGTATGCATTCAAATTAGAAGAAAACCCAAGAAAATTTCAACAGAAAATAATTTGATGTGGCATAAATTATCTGATCTTTTACAGGCATTGGTAATGATTTTAATAAAAGATGTTCTAAAAAAAATTAAAATCCATTATCGATTTTACTAATATCTTATATACATAACTCATAATTATTTTCGTCCGTTCACATTGCAAAATTAACAATAATAATTTTTGCTCCTAAATTTTATACTTTTATCTCCTTGAGTTCAGACATATTTTTTTTCTTTTGAACTGCATGGGTTTTCAGAATTTAATCTAATTTTCACCTTTTGTTTGGGCCATGATGGCTAAAATTGTGATTAAGGAACTAACATTATTCTAACACGTTAAGCCTTATTACCCTGTTAGCACAAGATATTGTACGATGTTCCAGCGATGTTTTTCGGTATTCTGAATGTCGCACAATATCGTGAAGATATAGTAGCAATATTATGAAACATCTTGGTGTTAATAGGGAAAGCTAATTGTATCAGATTTGTACAATGTATGTATCAGATGCAAAGATAATAGTTTCTCCGATATGCTGAAGAAGGCATGGATAAGAGATAATAAAATACATTTAACCAAACAGTTCAGTGACTGGGAAAGCAAGGGAGGTTTGGATGCTCTGGGGTCCAGAGTTAGAAGGCGCAGAGAATGCAAACAATAAAACATTGATTTCACTTCATACTATCTAGTGTCACCGGTTTAGAATCATCATGGTACGTTAAAAAACATAAGAAAGGCGCAGTTCGGGTCCGCGCCGTAGATTTTTCGTTAAAACGAGTTTATAAAATCACAAAAAAGTGTTTCGTATTAGTATGTAATTTAATTATTAATCTCTTTAATACAATATTTACACAGAGTGGTATAATGGTTACAGAATAGATAAATCACAAGTTTATAGCATGTAGCATGGGTCTGTGGTAGCTTGTAATTTATCTATTCTGTAAACTTTATACTACTCTGTGTAAATATTTTATTAAAGAGATCGATAATTAAATTACATATTAATACGAAGCACAAGTTTTATGATTTTATAAAGAGGTTTTGACAAGAATCTACGGCGCGGACCTGAACTACGTCTTTCTTATGTTTTATTTAGAGTAGCTTTTGATGGCGCCATCTGTTGACAGTATATAGAACTACATTTTGCGTATGCGCAGTAAAACATGGTACTACAAATGCTCACATTTCCCGTAATATTCAAATTATTGAATTCAAATTTTAATACAATGTTTCTTTTACGTATTGTCAAGTATTCTGTAAGTTTCGTACAATTCGAAAGAAAACTCTGTATGTTATAATAAAAAAACATGCGGTGTTTGTAATTTTCAATTTAATAGAGATTTTTATTTATATTCTGATAAATATTTTTATTTTCTCACTTTGGTTCCTAGTAATACTCCTCAAGCTCTTTAAAATGACACCATGATCAACCTCCTAGCTCCACGCTACATTTATTTACAGCCTTACATAAAGCTAATTCATGAAAATCACCCGCATGCGCCTACACTGGTACGATGACGTCACAGGCAAAACAAATTCTATGCGACAAACTCTTACAGATATGATCTATCCGTTGTGTGGTCTACGATTCTTTTCGTATTATTAGTCTCTTAGTTATTAGCGATTCAAATCTGAAGATATTTTGTCAGACAAGAAAGTTCGACTGACTATCACTGTAACGAGCGGAAAGACGTTTTCAAGTCAAAATCAGAAGCTCGTCAACTATAGAAAATTCCGTTTGAAAGCGCATTCTTTCAGTACGGCGCAAGTCATCCTTTAGAGTCAAGTAATCCTTTAGAGTATTCTTCTGCACGTGAAAAATGATTCATTCAGTTGCCATTTTGTGATTTTCATAGTCGATTCTTTAGAGTTCTTCATTATGATTATCAACAAGCGATATGAAGAGGGACGAGAAAAAAAACTATGCCCAGCCATTTTTGCATCTTTTCTATGACACTAGACTTAACTTTCATTTAAAAGTTGAAAATGATAGCGGATACTTTCAAAGAAAATGATAGCGGTATTCATTTAGATGAATACCGATATCAGTATTCATCTAATTTTGTTTGACTTGCTTTTCATTTGTTTAAGCATTTATTGTTTTAGAATCATAACACTGAAATATAATTAACAAACTAAAGTTCATTATGAAATAAATCAAAAATTAAGCTTCTCATGAAGAAAAATAAGCATACAGTGAAAATTGATATTATTAAAACACAATCCACATTTTTGGAGACTCATAAGGAAAATCAAAGCATTTCGAGAGAAAAAGAAAACGATGTTTGTTTGTTTACAGAAATGGCTGAAACTTAAAAACTATTAAAATTGCTACAAAATAATGTTTCCATCAACCAACAATGTCTCTTTATTTTGCAGAAAGTAAAAAAGTTTCGAAGAATTTTCCCTCAAAAAGCGAAATTCTAGTCATCCAACAACCGCAAATAAATAGTCTTTCGGGAATGGAGAAACAATTTAGCTCGCAAATCCACCCTATTTTTTATTCCACTCTTTCTCCACCCCCACTCCTTGCTTAAATTTGGCTCGTTTGCTTACAGCCTCGAACCCCACTCCCATAAAATTAATTCTCTGTCGAACTTCCAGAGATCTTCAGTTTTAGTTAATCAGATTATTCCTTTACCTTTCTTGTATGCAATTTTCTTTTTTCTATCCTTTCTCTTCTTTTGCCCCTGCCATGGCTTTCAAATCTACACTTAAAGTAAAAGGGTTCCAGATAAAATGATGGAACAAAAAACAACAACGAAAAGGCATTCTGAAGTGAGCCTGACCGTTACAAATAGAGGAAGAATTGCGTTCGAAAGAAAAAAAAAGTGAAAGCTGATAAAATAAATAAATAGAACAGAGGTTGAAAAAGGCGAAATAAAAACGAAAGTACTTTACTCTGAGGCATGATGTTGGCACTTATGGAACTAATTCGCTGAAATTGAATTGCTGTTTGGCCTCCACCAAAAAGCAGTTGAATACTGGAATTTGAGTAAGTTGCGCCATCTTTCGGAAAAAAGACAAACTTTTGAAGGAAAGAGCAGCGCAATAGCTGCATTACTGCATTGAGAGAAAAAAAAAGTCACAGAAATAATTTCACTTTTGAGTAATAATTTTCTTTCCTGTTACTTTTTCTATATGATTATTTTTTATATGAAATATTTTTATATGATTATTTATTTTTTTAAATGATTATTTATATTTTTATAGAATTATTTATATTTTTATATGATTATTTATATTTTATATGATTATTTATATTTTTATATGATTATTTATATTTTTGTATGATTATTTATATTTTTATATGATTATTTTTATATGAATATTTATATTTTTATATGATTATTTTTATTTTTATATGATTATTTATATTTTTATATGATTATTTATATTTTTATATGATTATTTATATTTTTATATGATTATATATATTTTTATATGATTACTTATATTTTTATATAATTATTTATATTTTTATATAATTATTTATATTTTTATAAAATTATTTATATTTTTATAAAATTATTTATATTTTTATATGATTGTTTATATTTTTTATGATTATTTCCTTTAAAATTATTTTTTTAATTTACTTAGTTCTATTCAAGTACATCTAATTAATTATCCTGCAATAAGAAATGAACCAAAATTTTTATTGATAGAAGAACATTCTTTTTTATTTATTTGAGAAAAAAATTACAAAATACAGAGGAAAGTCACGGAATTTGGACCGGTAGTTTAACTTCATTTTTATTAAATATTTGGGCAGTAAAATAGTGAAATAACTTCGTAACGATGTAAATAGGGTATATGAAATCATTTTTGAGTGCAAGAGCTACATGGTTACAGTGAAGAAACAAGTGTTTCAGGTTAATGTGGAGTTTACGGTACCCACTTACTTCGTAAACTCTTAGGATCGCCAAATCTTTGCCGCCAAGAACGGAGATGAGAGACCATTCGTTTTGGTTGCTCAATAATATTTTTAACGAGTGATATGCGCACATGCGCAGAAATCTTTCATCGGTGTGTTTCACATCAAGCCATGTTGTGCCTCGTTTAGATTGGAATGTTTTGTTCATCTCTTCGATGTGATTGGTCGATTCATTCGAATTTGAATAAAACTTCATTTGGAATTCTTCGGTTTGGATATCGGTTAAGTATTGTGTATTTTATTCTGTGTGCTTCGGTTATCAATGAATAAATGAAGCTACGAGTATTCCGCTATGCTGAAATCGAAGCCGCTGATGTTTTCTTAACTAATTTGCCCCGTACACGCTTGAAATGCCGCAGGCATTGCGTGCGGAAATTCTCGTTTTCGGAAATTTTTTTAAAACCTAGATCCCTAATCTTCAATAAACCAGCGGGAGTGGTCTCCCCTAAACTTTCTCGTATACTCCTAACACATGTAGAGAAAACTAGAATAATAAAAGACGTCAAATAAACTTCCGTCGCAAGTAAACCAAAGTTGGAACCACGCGTGGTTTGAAGGATCAAAACAAATTCAAATCCTCTGCTCATTCTTTTGCGCAACAGGACCTGGCGAGACTCCCTAATTGTTTGCTTCCTTACAAAATCACTCCAGAATTTGTTTTTGGCAAACTGCCAAGTTTCGGAGCGTCCCTTCCTTGCACAGGCATTGCCACTAGTAGGCATGCGCAGGGAGTTGAACAAGTATGCGATTATACAGACCGACAGGCAGTCAACCCTTTGACGGATTTGGCCCAAAATTTTATACGTACCTACATTCATGACGATAAAGCTGTGTATAAAATTTTATCCATCTGGCTTTTCAAGTTTTTGAGTTATAGCGTTCGCATGACCCCGAACATACAGACAGACAGAATTCCCGTTGACGGATTTTGTCCAAAATTTGATAGAAACCTACAAATTATGTTTAAAGACCACATACCAAATTTCATCCCCGTAGCTCTAATAGTTTTGGAGTTATCGTGTTCACAGACACACACACAGACACACACACAGACACACATACAGACACACACACAGACACACACACAGACAGACATAATTCCAAAATTGTGTTTTTCGGAATCAGGGAGGTCTAAAACGTGGAGATTCGTCAAAATCTCGAGTTCGAATTTTTTGACGATTACAATACTTTCTCTTTGTATACTTCGTATACGAGAAAGTAAAAAGCGAAGTTACTAGTTTCCTGCTATGCTGAAAGCGAAGCCGCTGATGTTTTTTAAAGTTTAAAAAATTTTCCCTGAACACACTTGAAATTCCGCAGGCATTGCGTGCTCAATCTCTCCTTTTCAGGTGACGCATGCGCAAGAGAGCAATAAAAAGTGCACTGCACATCCAAAACAGTATTTGGCGACGGCGCATGAAATTGCGCCAAGAAAAATCAGCGAGAAACAGGTGGGTACCGTAAACACCACATTTACCGTGTTTTGTATTAGGTATAATCAATTAATTATTTTAACATGAGACAAAAAGTCCTTTCGCTGTTTTAAAATAGGTAAGAAGATATATTATTAAATCCTCAGATAGGATATTTGTTCGGCTACTATTTGCTATAAATACTTCATTAAAGTAGTTTAAAAATAAGGATAGAGAATTTCTTTGCTGTTGTCCAAAAGTTGCCTAGATTGAACCGCACACAATTACCTAAGTTGGACTGTTTAAATCAATGGAATTAATACCTTAAATTTTAGGAACAGCTCAAAAATTAATTATAGCCACTGGTAGTCCTCATAAATTGGAAGTGAAACAAGTGAAAACAAGAAAAGAACACTAAAGCCAACAAATTTTGGTTCAGAAGGGACAATTCTAGGATATATTGTAACCTTAGGATAAATAACATTTGTATTATTTGTGAGGAAATAAAAGGACAAGAGGAAGTGATATAGTGCATAAATGTCATGCCCAGGTAGCACAACATGTTGCACGATATTGTATAATATTGTTCGATATTATATAATAGTATAAAATATTGTACAGTATCGCGAATATTTTTCAATATCGTACGATATTGGACACTATCTTTGTGCTAATGGGGTAGGTTGGTTCATGCAGATGTGAATTTGAAAATAAAAATCTATCTTTGATTTAATTGTACTTAATAACATTGGTGGTCCAATCCGGGCAACCTGTTTCATCGATTGAACCGATGACACAATATTTTTAATCCATTTTTCCTATTATAAAGTATATTTCATAAAAAATGATATTACAGTTTTTTGAAGATAAATTAACTACAAAGTATCAATAACCTGTTTTTCATTAAAATTTGCATTCTCTCACTGTGCATTAAAAAATGCCCAAGTGGTCCGAATTCGGCGAAATAAAACAGCCTGTGCATAATTTTGAAATAAAAATTATGCACAGGCTGTTATGGTAGTATTTAATGAAACTTTTATCATATACTATTAACATTTTTGTTAAGATTTGAATAAATAAGATTCAATCAAATTTTATTCATGCAACTCAAGATAAAAAAAAAAAAAAAAACATAATTGTAGGAAACTTTTGGTTTCGTTTAACAATTTTTCGAATTTGTGGGATTCGTTTATACATTTTTGGTCACCAGAAGCACAAGATTCCATGCAATATTTGTACGATATTCAGCAGTATTGTAAATAATGTATAACGCAGTAAGATAAATTTTCTCCAACTAGAAAATTTGTCTCTTTGAAGGTCGTCCATTTAACGGGCAGGGACGTGACCGTCGGTAATTTTCATTGAAACTCCTGAAGGTATGCAAAAGGAAGAGTATAAAGAGTGGATATCCATTGACGAGGACATTCCAGTAGCTGCCACGCTAACAGACTTGGAAATTTGCCAAGCTGCTTGTGAGCAAGACCAAGCAATAAATGTTGATGATTCCGACGGGGATGAATGTGTTGAAGAAACCCTCCAACGAACGCCGAAATGAGGCAAGCCCTTGATATTTTGAAACGCGGCGTGCAGCATTGTTCAACAAATTTCAAGAAACAATACAAGTACGAACAATATATAAATGAACTGTTAAGGAGAGCAACTCGTCAAGCAACAATGAATGAATTTTTTAATTGTTATTTTTGAAATAAGTTATAGATAGCCCTGAGGTGAGTGGTTTTTTTTTCCTTTTTGTTTCTTTTCCCTTGATGTGATAAAAATATAGTTGATTTTACCCAATTCGGTTATATTATCAAAATTCATAAGTCAGGAAGTGATAACATTAAGCGTAGTCTACTGTAATACAAATTTTAATTAAATTTATGATTTTAAAATTATAAATCTGATTAAAATTTTGACAAACCCTTTCTTATGGGCACCTAATACCTAAGAACCAACTGCTTGCTAATTTGGTATCCTTAGATCCAACTGTCTGCCCTGTAAAAGTAGATGAACGACTTTTGCATCAAGCAGTTTATAGAAAGTATGACAGCCTGGAAACTATGTCATGTTAACAAGATTGAATGAAGTATAGAAAGATACAGTTAGATTGCAGGAATATCACATTATATTTTGGAGTTTGCTTAAGCAAAAATATATATCCAGAAACTAACTCTAATTTGAATGGCAACAAGCAAATCTCCTAGAATATTAATTTTAAAAATGCTTTTGTAACAATTAGTAAATTGTTATAATAGATTTCATATAAGGTCTAAACAGAAAATTCAAGAATCAAAGCAATGAACAGAAAAGCGCAGAAACCCCAAAGGATATTAACGTGTTAAGTAATTTTATTTATTTTGAAATAAACGAAAAAAATATTAAGAGAAACAAGATTTTCTTTACGATAGAGATTTGAATAAAAGCTATAAGACTAAATGAAAAAAATTATTAATTTTATATAGAACTCTCCTTTATTAGAATATTACCTTTCAAACTTGTTTCGCACCACATCACAAAAAAATGCTTATTTTCCCAAATATATGAATTTTAATTCTTATTTAACATTCTTCTTTAAGGAAAAATGAAAGAAAAACATGCAAAAACTTTCGAAACGAAAAATATTCTTTCCGACATTAGCGTATACAACACCATTTAGGGAAAGGGTTCACTTTAAACATGGTGATGACAGGTAAGAACGAAAGAAACAGCAATCCCTAGGGTAAGACACTATTAAGTCGGTAAATATAAGAGGTGATGCTGCAGCAAAAAGATCTAAACAAAATGTTAATTAACATTCTCTAGAGTAACTGAGAAAATATAAGTAGTTTTAAATATGCACAGGCTGTGAAAAGTTGAAATGTCAAATATATTTTCAAGAATAAACTTAACTTTGTGACATAATATAACTTTTATATAACTTTGCAACATAAAAAACCCAATATTTATAAGACGTACAAGTATAGTTGATCTTTTATGAAATCTTTTATTAAATCTTTTTGTGGCAATGCAGTGTTACAGACACCTTCAGGCTGATAACTTCATCAACTTTTCTTAACCATTTTGGAGGACAAAGACCACTTATTTTTCTAAATAAAAAGAATTCTTCATTCATGGTTTCACAATTTTACATAAAATAAATACATATTTGTAAAATTATTTTATCAAAAATGGAAAAAGGAGTTGGCTTTTTTTTTCTGTTGGGAGATCTTTCACACATCTTAAGTAAATATTCACATTCACACAATATTCCCAATGCAGTGTTACAGACACCTTCAGGCTGATTACTTCATCAACTTTTCTTAACCATTTTGGGGGACAAAAACCACTTATTATTCTGAATAGAAAGAATTCGTCATTAATCGTTTCACAATTTTACATAAAATAAATACATATTTGTAAAATTATGTTATCAAAAATGGAAAAAGAAGTTGGCATTTTCTTCTGTTGGGAGATCTTTCACACATCTTAAGTAAATATTCACATTCACACAATATTCCCAATGCAGTGTTACAGACACCTTCAGGTTGATAATTTCATCAACTTTTCTTAAACATTTTGGAGGACAAAAACCACTTATTATTCTGAATAGAAAGAAATCTTCATTCATGGTTTCACAATTTTACATAAAATAAATATATATTTGTAAAATTATTTTATCAAAAATGGAAAAAAGAGTTGGCATTTTTTCTGTTGGGAGATCTTTCACACATCTATATTATATAAAACGCTTATGCGTGGCGCAAAAAGGACATTTATTTCTTTCTCCCGGGTGGCAACGATCCGTTTGTTTACAAATCTCAACCCTGACGCCGAGATTCTTGAATTGGTTTGAAGTCGGGAACAACGATTTTTTTTTTTTTTGAATTTAGATCGTTTGATTTAAATAAATAATATTGAATGTCCTTTTTAGCTAAAAGTTTTTGAAAAATTGGTTAATTCATCTCTCGACAGCTCAAATTTTCTGAGTTCCATCTATCCAGGGGAAAATAGTGGAGTGGGTGCGTTTACATGTGCGGAAGCAACATTTCGTTTAAAAAAGTGCATGTTTAAGATTTTGCTGGAAAAAACGGTTCATGAAAATTTTGAAAAAGGCTATCTAATGAATTTTAAAATGCTAAGGGTAGATAATTATTATGGGTTTTAATTTTGAATAGTTAATATGAACAAGTTTCAAGCCACTATTTTCTTTAAACTGTCCTTTTTTAGCTAAAAGGTTGCAAGATGGGTTACATTATTCTGCGACAACTAGAATTTTCTGAGATTAAAAACACAAATAACTACACTAAGAAAAACACTATAATAAGTTTTAAATGACTGATTTCTGATTGATGAAAATAATTTTGATTTTTAATCATCTTTGAATTATAAATATTAATATTCAAATTTCTTTCTAACATATATATATGTATGTACTACCAGAAGATTTTAATTGTAAAAACTGATGAAAAATTAATTTTAGAAGATCATGCAATTTCAAATAATTTAAATTTACATTTAGTAATTAAAGTACTTATAATTCTTATTTTCAAACAGTGATCCCGAAAGAATCACAACTTGATTCTTGGAGGCTGGAGAACGGAGCGAGCAGGGGGTATAATATATATATATATATATGAAGATTTTACAACAACTGTGCTAGAACACCCAGTGTCTTCATTGTAGCGAGCGAAGCGAGCAGGGTTTGCGTAGCTAACCCGGGAGGATTGCAACGCAATCTTCCTGGGTGTTGACGAGCTTTAGCGAGCAGGGGGAAGAGCCCCCTAGTCTTAAATAAATATTCGCATAAGAATTTTCAAATTTCCCAAAAATATGCATTCCCTTTATACTGTCCTGCCCGCTATAATCCGCGCTAGCCATCCCTCTAGAGCCGAGACAGAAAACTGAACTATTTCGCTCGAACTAATCTTCCTTCCCCAAAGGAAACGAAGCAAAGAGAGACTTGGGGGCCTTTCGCCGAGAATGTTGTTCTGAAGTGTGTATTTCTGCCAGAGCCGCTAGAATGTTTGCGAACTGCCTAAACTAGGTTGAGATGCTATATTTTAAATTTTAGGATGATGGCAAAAGTGTGATTTTATGTAACCGACTGAGTTTGATTGATCTTGAGTCGACTTTGGGTTAATTTAATTTTGATAAACTCATGAAATATTTTATTCTCCTAAATTTGTTTTTTTTAGTTAAATGCTGATGTGTATCGTCTTGTGTCTGTAAATAAATGCCTTGTGATATTTTAAAAGCCCAGTTTTTATTTCTACGACGTTACACCCTGCTTCACTTTTGATTTCATACTCTGTATGATCAAAAGCATACGGACGCTTTCGGATTTACACGTTTTTTTTATTTCTCCATGAAGGCTGAAAGAGCTGCACTTGAACGCCGACCATGTGATGAATAGGCTTGAGCTCACATTTAACAATGAAGATTCGGTCACAAGTGCATTTAAGGGACCGACTACAAATTAATGAAACAGAAATCAGAAAGTGATGAAGGGGAAAAAAACAAAATTTTCGGCTCACCCCGTTTCAGTAAAACTGATAATGATTTGCGAATTTCACGCTATTTTTGTTTGTTATGATCATTGCTTACATGCATTTTCATAAAAATAGCAAATATATTCGGAAAGATTTAAAAGTTTTCTTAAAAATTCTTAAATTTTTCCAGATGTTTTTTGCTTATAAAATGCAGAATTTTGAACCAAATATTAGGTATTTACAGAATACGTGACAAAATGTAAGCGATATCAAATTAGATATAATCTAGAGTGTTTAACACATGCTACAGTTGGGTAAAAGCCTTTTATAAATACCATCAAATAACTACTAAGGTAGCAACAATTAAAACTTTCAACAATTCTTGCAGGAGTGGAAACAAATACATAAATTAAAGTGCTTCTAATTTTTGATAAAACCCTTACTGAAAAAGGTCCCAATAAAGTTGGAAATTCTGAAGAATTATTTTTACTTTACTGTAGATTGTCTCCTAAATTTGTTACCTGTATTAAAAAATGTGATATAAAATATCTCTATTCTTTTATTTGAGTAACTTCCAGTTTAGTATTAGAATCTGCTTATCACAACAGAAAAAAATAGCTAAAATTTCTCTCGGATATCCTATCTATGCTAGAAAAAAACTGACATGCCAAATTTCATGATTAAAATAGTATTATTATTGAATATTAAGTTGATAAATGTATAAATAAATTAAAATCTTCCAAAACAACTACAACATTATTAATGATCATTAAAAATAAAATAGTTTTATTACTCTAAAACACGCATTCGATGGCTTTGGATTCGTTTTATGATATGTTGCTTTTCAATCTGATCTTACGCAGATATTCCAACACTGTATGTATTGGTGAATAATTTAAATCACAGCTGACTATAGTTCTTCAAGTTCAATATATGTTTGGCGCAGCATAATCAAAAATGGTTTTTGCGCCAGTAAACTCCACCAAACCAAATTAAATCTTCAAGTTCAAATTTAATTAGAGTATTTATTCTTAATTTTAGCATTATATATGTGTATATAATTAATTTTATATATATATTAACAATATAATAGCCCAGATCTCTCGGTAACGCTCTGACGTCACCAACAACAGCGCCGTAGCACTGCGAGACGTTAAATAGCATTGTTTCATTGTTAGAGAACCTAATTTCAGTAATTTTAAATTTAAAAGAGTAATTGTCGTTCTAATTTCAAATTTAATAGCTCTAAAATAGTGAAATAAAATTTGCTATCCATTGATATAAAATTTATCTCGCTATGATCAACAGTTCCTGAGATATTTTAAATTATATTAATCATATATTTCAAATTAATTTCCGTTTTTTAATAGAAAGTGGTAAATTACGTCAGTAGTATATAATGCGCGTGATATAGTTTGGACGTATGATGCATATAATTATTTAGTGCAATCGTGATGATATAATTTGGCAATATTTTTGGGCAACGTTAAAATTTACACAAAGACATCTGAAGTACAAGTAAAATTGTTAAACAACGAAAAATACTTCACACTGAATGTTGTTTACCAAAAGGTAGTTTTGAATAAAGAAATATGTAAATAATATGCAAATAAAAAAATATTTCCTGCCATAGTACATATGTTTATTTTATTTGTTTTCAATCAATGTTAAACATTTCTCTCGCATATATGTCTATTTAAACACGTCAGATCTGGCGAAGAAATCTCTCGAATGAAGAGGCATTTTGCACCCGTCACACCATGACGGGTGATTTTCTAGTATATAAATAATAACGGCTTGAACTGATTCAATATTCGGAATCTAAGAGCAATGCTTGTCTATTAGAGTCCTTCAACGGAGAAAATTCTACATGACTTCCATCTATCATGAGGCTGAGATGCCACCATATTCATAACACATCTATCACTTCAGAGTACGTAATATTAATGAGAAATCTTACACTTAATTAAAGTCAGGGGTTAATTTACTAAATGACTCCGTTTTATAGATTTGAAATCTAATGAGTTCGTAATGTTAATACTCCGAGTTTAGGGACGAATATGAGTTTATTCCGTCTACGTTGATATTTCAACAGAGTCATCTAATAGTTTGTCCTCGGCACATGACATTAATGGAAGGAATATTGACTATTCATCTCACTAATTGCACTCTGCACATGAGTTTAATAGATTGGTTGAAGTAAGTGGTTAAGATGTGGTGGACACGTCATATAACTAGGAATTATGATATTCTGTGGTATGGTTGGGAGATTTTAATTCTAACAAATGGCAATTTGCTGCCATCGACTAGTGCTTAATTCCATCGGCAAAAATAGTGTCATTTCAATGCAAAAAAATGCCGTTTTATTATAATACAAAGGTTACACCGAGAAGTGGAAAGCGGTAAAGTTTTCTTTAGTTTAGTTATATTAACGACCCGTTTTGAAGCATCATGATGGTTATTTTTTGGGCGAACCTTGTCATTTTAAGCCGCGGTCAGACGACGAGGGTGCACCTGAGCTGGCACTCCCCCCTCCAAGCGAGGTTAGTACTCTAAGGTGGCCCAATAGCTAATTTCTAAACCGGCAGAGAGAGGCATATATTTCTAGTTGATAGGAAGATTAAATGACGTAAAGAATTATATTTTTAGCTTTTTGAGTTAGTAAATGTACTTCTGAAAAAATCACGGCATCTAAATTTTTATGCCTTCGCTCCGGCTCTATTAGCCATATTTAATAATTGTTTATTAATTTGTCTAAATGATTTGATTCCCTACCCTTCCTGTTTTTCCTCCTTCATACAGATGGCGCCATGGTTCTAGTTTTTCTTTTTAAAAAAGAGGATTTCTTATTTAGGCGGGAAGTTCTCGTTGGTTTGTGATAACGTCAGGACATTTTATCTCTCTTCTAGGCGTGGGGTAAGTTTAATTTTATGAAGGCTGCTATTCAACCCGATGGCTAATAATATTTTTAAATCAATCTCATTAGCGTTTTTTTTGTTTTTGTTTGGTTTTCCTTTTTCTTTTAAAATAATGCTTATTAGATGGTGCTGATCTCCTTTGTCTTTTGTTGAGAAATTTCGGGCAAAGAAAAACTATATTTGGCATAATGCAAGCTTCTTACAGAAAAATTTTCCAAATATTTTGGATCCATTTCGAATACAGTCCTTAACCCTTGATAAAATGGACTAGAATGGATTCCTTGTTTGTCTAATTCGATTCTCTGAGAGTATTTATCTTAGTGTTTTGCTTTCTTTGAATGATTTTGATTTCCATATTTAGTAAAGTATTTTTGAAACATTAACATTTGAAAGGTAAAAAATGTTTCACACTTCTGCGATTAAAGCTGACCGAGTTATGAAACTTTTATTATCGCTGATTTAGACATTTTTAGAACATTTCAGTGGCTGCTTTGAGGAAGATCCTCCAATAAACGTGCGACAGGTGATGGGTTAAAAAATACGAAATTGAAAGCTCCACTCAACCAATTTTAGTCACAGAATAATGGGGTTTTCTTTTATTTAAAATTTTGTGTTTTAAGAATATTTGACTAAAAATATAATTCTCTTCGACATCTAAAGCATATTTCCGATTGGAAGAATATGCTTATCAATATGCTTATCTCTAATGGTTAAAAAATATTTATTGGAACACGTGTAGAGTACTACCTACGTATTTAAAGTGTTAATATGTTAATTCATACAATAGTTTTAGATTCCCCTAAGTCTAATAATGGATATAACTTTAAACTTATAATTAAAGGATGACTAAATGGCCATGAATGAGTAATTTTTTCTCTTTTTCGAAATGCTTTCTTATTTTTACGTTTGAAGATGAAACTTTTTAATTTACCCTATTAAACGAAATGTCAGTTATAAGAAAATACAGAAAAAGCCCACCTAGGAAATCATTTCCAGGCAAGTAAAGCAAAATAATTAATTGCTATAATATTAAAATGCTA
>BGPR01000984.1:285548-295898 GCA_013235015.1 Araneus ventricosus | reverse complement strand
GAAAGCACTTGAAAAGCAGAGTTTTAATATTATGTTTGACCTCAAACAATGTCTTCGAGAAACACCACAATTATTATGTCGTTCCCATTTACAAAGATGTTGACAATAATGCACCCCACCTAGGAAACCATTTTCAGGCAAGTAAAGCAAAATAATTAAATGCTATAATATTAAAATGTTAGAGTATGCATTGATCATTTACAGAAAACACTTGTAAAGCAGAGTTTTAATATTATGTTTGCCCTCAAACAATCTCTTCGAGAAACACCACAATTATTATGTCGTTCCCATTCAGAAGGATGTTGACAATAATGCAGTCCACGTAGGAAACCATTTTCAGACAAGTAAAACAAAATAATTAAATGCTATAATATTAAAATGTTAGAGTATGCATTGATCATTTACAGAAAGCACTTGTAAAGCAGAGTTTTAATATTATGTTTGACCTCAAACAATCTCTTCGAGAAACACCACAATTATTATGTCGTTTCAATTTACAAAGATGTTGACAATAATGCAGTTATATTTCCTTCTAAACCTACTGAATATTTCTACATCTGTGGCTTTAATCATACCTATTAAAAGTGGGATTAAATTCAATACCTCACGCATATGCATATTTAAAATAAATGGCCAGTGGTGAGTCTTGAAGATGTCAAATGCAAATTAAGATGATATTTTAAAATTATTGCGTCGATAAATCTTACGGAGCCCTAATTGGTTCTTAAATTTAGTAGCAGGTTCTTTAAGTGGACTGTAACAGAATAGATATCTAATGGCACAGAAGTTACCTTGTTACAGTTTGCAATCAATTAATGGATTTGTTGCTTAAGTTAAAGTGTAGCCTTACGGTGATTTGTCTTCATTAAGTTTTATTTTGTCTTCTTGTCAATGTTTTTGTTGTTTCAAATTCAATGATTTATTGGAAGCAGTTGCATTTGCATGATTTGTGGAATGTTGCACAGAAGCTAATAGCTGAGTAAAGGAAGGTTGCAGGAAGTGAATAATGCAAAATATCCGGAGTACTTTTCTAAATAATTTTTGAATCAATCAGAGTTTGAGAAATTTTCTACAATAAAATGCCCGAATTTAATAATAGGAGTTTAATTACTGTTTTAGTTATTATACAGGTTGATTCAAAATTCATATTGAAAATTCTTAGGGGAGGTAGGTAAGACAAAAATTAGCCGAAATCGTGCAGGGAAAAATGGCAGGAAACGCCATCTAGATGGGCTAGAGGGCGTTATTTTGGATTTTAGAGAGAGTAATCTAAAATTTCAATTGCTAACGGAAAACATGCAACACTGTACAGATGTTTACATAGCGGAAATGCCAATCTCATATCACAAGAATCACTTTTACTGCTACAAATGCTCGAAAAATGATGGAAGTTTTCTACTGAGTTCTACAATCCATATCACACAATGGTGAAGCGTACGTAATTGTGAACTTCGTACAGTTGTTATGAAACTAGATGTGCGCACGTGGAAAGGAAAAATTTCTCTCCATAATCACTTTTCGACCATTATTGGTTTCCATGTGTGCACCTTCGGGCATTTTCTGGATCATCAGGGTGACATTTACAGTTTTACATTCCTATGTGATTCAGGCTTAATTTGTGCTTTCTCCCTTCTTTAACCGTTTGTATACTGAATTTTTAATCACCCTGTATTTCTTTCCCTTCTAAGGTTTTATGAATTTTATTCTTCACAAGTTTGAATTTTAAATTAACAATGTATTCTAAGGCATTATGAGAGTTATTGAGGGTCGAAGTCAACATTTCTGACATAACCAGAAGATGACCATCTCTCTTTCTCCAATCTTCCAGGCTGTACTAATTTTAGGTATGGTAGCTTATATTTTCTAGTTAAAAATGCTTTCGGATAGATACTATTTTTATTTTTGGCAGAATTTTGGTTTCGAATCCTGTGTTTTTATATTCTGGGGTTTTTTTTTCTTTTCCCTTTTTTAATCACTCCGGGGCGGCGAACATGTGCTCCATCCTGATTTTACCATTGTCAAGGTGTTGAGAACTGATTACTTTGGAATTTACTTTTCCGCTATATGTGCTACATTTTATGGCCCTCAAATTATGCAAAACCACATCAAATGCTATATTTATTGACTTTTATTACTTGAAAAACATTTGTAGCGCATGGAGCTGCATAAAGTAACAGGTACTTGCAAACTAAAATGTCTTTTGCAGTAATAACAATGGATGCATAAAAAATTATAGGCTCAGCTTTGACAGATAAATTCTATTTTAGTTTTTTTACAAAATTGATATTGTGCTATGAAATTAAATGGGACTATTGAGTACGTACTTTGTAATTTAAAACTACTTTGATAATGACGATGCAAAAATTTCGTTTGCCATGCTTTGAATGTTTTCACTGGCTTGCACTTCATACACGATTTTCTTCACTGTATGACGAAACTCATCACAAAAGTTCATTATATACAAGTACAGGAGAAAGTCGAGGAGAGAATTTCCCCTCTGTTTTTCCTGTGCAGCTGATTAAATCGTCACTGAAATAATGAACGAACGTTTAATATCAAAGGCAATACTGGTGGCAGACTTAGCGAAATTTAGCGGTTTCTGGCGACGACCGAAAAGTTAGAAGTTCAAGGAGTCTATTCTGGTACGCCCAGTTGGGTTGGGTTCCGCACGTTAACAATGGAACCCAACCCAACTCCAAACCCAACCGAGGGTACCAGAATAAACCCCTTATTCTCACGACAAATAGTGCTATAAAATCATTCTTTATTCCATTTACATTTAAAATTTTCTGCAGTTTTGTAAGTTATAGAGCTTAAATACTAAAACTTCCTAGACTTTAGATGAATAGTTTAAGAGGTGACTTGAGAAAAGCCTTTGTTCAGTTGATTACTGTGTAAAATTGTGAACGTATTTCACAAGTTATTATTAACGATACTAGAAAATCACACGTCATGGTATGACGGGTACAAATTGCATCTTCATTCGAGAGATTTCCCATCAAATTTGACGTGTTTAAATAGTTAATATGCAAGAGAAATGTTTAGCATTGAATTGAAAACAAATAAAATAAACATATGTTTTAGGACAGAAAATATTTTTTTTATTTACATATTTCTTTATTTAAAAAACTCTTGGTAAAGAACATTCCGTGCGAAGTATTTTTCGTTGTTTAACAATTTTATTATAATTCAATAACCATGAAATTCTGAGCTTGTCAAACGTAAGTCAAAAAATATTATCAAATTATATCATCACGATTGCAATAAATAATCAGATGCATTGTGGCGTCCAAACTATATCACGCGCATGATATACTACTGACGTAATTCACTACTTTCTATTAAAAAACGGAAATTAATTTGAAATATATGGTTAATATAATTTAAAATTTCTCGGGAATTATTGATCATAACGAGATCAATTTTATAACAATCGATTGAAAATTTTATTTCACTATTTTAGAGCTATCATATTTGAAATTAGAACGACCATTATTCTTTTAAATTTAAAATTACTGAAATTTAGATTCTCTAACACTGAAATGATGCTGTTTAACGTCTCGTAGTGCTATGGCGCGTGTTTTATTGTTGGTAACGTCATAGTGTTACCGAGAGATAGATCTGGGGTATTATATTCGTAATTATTGGTTTTCAATGCTGTTATTCAGATTCTGAAGCATTATTAAATTTGTTTATCACTATTCTAAAGCCTTATGGAAGTTGAGATGGGAGAAAAACAGTTTGTTTTAATGCATTTATCCCTGTATACTATAAAAAAAGTTTTGTTTACCCTTAAAAAATATTTGAGGATGAATAGATTTTTATGAGTTTGATTTAATGATATTTTTGTCCATATCAAAAGTCAAGAATATGAAATATTTCTGAATAGACCGAATTTTTTCTCACTTTCTATATGCCAACAAAATGGTACAAAGCTTTGGAAGAGGGGATAGAGGAAAATAGTTGATATTGTTATATAGCGGGTCGCAGGCTATTTAGATATATAAAAATATGAAATTTTCAATGACTTTTTCGTCGTTCAAAAAAAATTAGTTTAAGAAGTTTTTCCTTTAGATATAAAAGTTTTAATACCATAATAAAATATATTTTGGCACAAAAATGAAAAATAAAATGGTATGTCAGTTAATAATAAGTAAAAGGAAAAAAACGATTTCCTTTGGGAAATGTTTAGGGAAAGAACTAAAAATAAAATAAAAAAACAGAATTATGTTTGGATTATTTTTTCTTCGCTATAAAGAAAATTTGAGTGGTAGTAGTGGAATTTTGTTACTTGTCATCGTCCAGAATTTAATTCACAAAACACTCTCTGATGTTTACAAATCTTTCTGGCAAAGAATAAATTCATATTTTATACTGAATTAGTATCATAAATCTACAAAATGTTTCTTTTTAAAACTCATAAATCTACCGCAATATGTTCAAAAAATACTGTGGTAAACATTACTTGCGCAAGCTGCAGAACAACATGTTGTAAAACTTTTCGATTCTCGCACACATTCATGAACTCATCGCCCGTGCATTTTCTTTTCTAAAATCTGATTTTTAATTTCCAGAATGGAAATATGCTAGATCAATTAGACACAATTACTCAACGAGATCTTCGCTATTTTAAAATATAACTGTTTTCGCAAAATATTACGAAAAGAATTCTAATGAAAAAGGAGAAAGAATTCTATTTTTCTTTAGAATTAATTATAACATTATTAAATTCAGAATTAATAATTACGGGTTGTGCTTCCAATGTCTTTCTTTTCTCTTGGGATTTTTCGGGTCATGAGAGGTTATTTAGGGGCAAAAGTCAGGCCTCTCGTAGGAAAACATCCAATTTTTAATCCCTACCTGCAGGTGACCCTTGATGATGTCTATAAGACCGGATTCTTTTCTACATTTCTTCTAAATTTTTTCAATTCTTTTTCAAAGGTAACTTATTTATTCTTTTCATTAAAAAAGTTATTGCATTATAAATAATCTGTTGAGGGGCAATATAAATTTGGTTAAATTTTGCACATATAACCTCTCACTCTTATGAACAGTTTAGGATAGTGAATACGAAATACATAAAATGCTGTCTATTACTGTTTCCATAACTACGTCCAATTAAAATTTATTCGTTCTTATTTCAACTGGCAGTGACAGGGACTAAGTTAGCCAAGTTTCATATTGTTGCAAAAATGTAATATCGCTTTCCTGCCTCACCAGTCTTATGTTTAGGAAGAGAGTTTTACAGGAATAAGTACAGGATGGCCGGTCCTGGACCCCAATATTGGCGCAAATTTGTCGACCTTGCCGACAAATAGATGATTCCAGAAAATAGGACCCTTTATCTCGATATCTCTATCAGGAAAGAAAATACGCTTGAATGTACGAGAAAACGCTATGTGACGACACGGCCTGTCGGGGAGAGTATTTATGGGCCGTGCTTGGATCGGAGAGTGGAGTGTTGATCCACTGGAACTACTTTGGAGTTTAGCCTGCAGTGAGAGTTAGAAAGCCGTGAGCTGAACACTAATGAAAGTGCTGGTATTGTCGTTATTAGTGATTTGCTGACTATTTGATTTGCTAAATCTCAAAGTGCTGAACTGTTGTTACCTGTGAATTGTTGTCTGTTTACGTTGCTAATCTGTGCAAGATCTATTGTTTCCTGTTACCTGTGCTACGTGTCTTCTTGAACATTTGTGAATAAACCTTCATTCTTCATTATCCTGCATGTTGGACAGTTTACATCATACCCCCACAGAAAGATTTTTGTAACAATATTTTTCAAGTTTTTTCGTTCTCTATTTTCTTTCAAATCTAATTTTTAACCATATAGCAGTAAGAATATTTTCGTCTCTCTATTGAGCGTAATTATTTATTTCCTTTATTTTGAAACACAATAATCATCAGAGAGTGCTTGGACATAATTATAATAATTTTTTCAGAAAGAAATTAGAAGAAATGTAGAAAAGAATCCGCCTTATAGACATTATCAAGGGCCACCTTCGGGCAGGGATTCAAAAATGGGACATTTTTCATCGAGAGGCTTGACTTTCTTCCCTAATGCTTGTTCTATTACTATTATTTTTTGACTCGTTTGTCACCAGAAGGCAATGAGACTGGCTTAAAATCTTAACTAGTGAGGATTTTTAAAGCTTTTCTGGAAATTAAAGAGTAGATCGCTGATTTAAAGAAAGTTTTTTCTTCATTTCTCCTTAAGATGTTTTAACGCTTTTTGTAACCAAAAGATGTTTTCAACGCATGGCTAAGAAAGTATATAAAACTCAAAGGATTTAAAATTTTATTCGAGATTCTGAGACTGCAGAAAATGAGATAAAGAAATTAATTCTTTAGAAAGTTATTTTTATTCCTTAACGTCCGCCAGAATTCTTTTTTCTGATAAGATTTGACACATTATGCTGGTTTCCAAAGGAACATTTAACAGTTACATAAAGTTATGCGTAAGATATATTCTTTTTATTTTATTTAACTTAATTTATGTTACTTTACGAAGGAAAGAAGCTTTATCAGACACTCTGCAAAACTTTGCCACTAAGTTATAATGACAACAAAAACAATAACAAAGTTTTACATATATGAAGGCCCTAAAGTGAAGCAAGTGCTTTAGATTTTCATATTTCTATAAACTAAGTTACAAATACACGCTTATACAAAGTTTACTTTTGTAGGACACATCATTTCCTCTAAAATTGCTAAACTCCGTATACAACTTAAAACACTCTCAACCTGCGTCACATATATGTGACGCTCTAGTTTTGTTGCTTAACTTGATGTCGTAAAGTGTTGATGTCCTATATAAAACATTCTCAGGAAAAGAACTGATGTAACAGGACATAACATAACACCACAGCATACCACCGAACTCGGAGCCTACACGGTCCCTGTCGGTTGTATGAGTATGTGTGAAACTTTATTGAAAAGCAAAAGAAAAAAATTATATTATGAGATATGAAAACGCATAGAAGGGAAAATAATTATACATAAACAAAGAAGAATATAATGAAAAGTTCATAGAGGGTTACAATCCGAGTATAATATAAAATATATACAAGAGGAGTTATCATATGAGTGCAGTGAAAGGGTAGAATATTTCCTTTAGTTGCATTGCTTCATACAGTTGCAGCTCCATGATGCGGGGCTGTTAGTGTTGTTCGTTGACGATAAAGAAGAATTGATAATGTATTACAACCCGTTATATTGATGATTATTGTCGCGACCATCCTAAAAATTGTGGGACTGGATTTTTTGTTCTGTCTTGTTACTTATGTTTAGGGATCGCTGGAATTGTTACTCCAGGGTTGGCGGTTATGTGAAGGGTAAATTTTTCGATTTAATTGCGAAAGATTTGGTGGTGGCTGGTTGCTGTTCTTAAGCCAGTGTACTATGCCGCTCAACTGGTTATTCATCGTATTTCTGATTTCGGGAAGTGAATCTTTGGAAGTATCTATTTCTAGGCTGGAGTATGTGACGGTGTTGTATTTTGACTTTTAATTCGATCTTCGTTAGTCTCTAGGAATGTTATTAAGAAAGTGCTAGAAATAGATTAGTTGATTTATAAAGCATTCAAAAATAAACGAGATTAATTTTGTTCAACGGTAATTCATTGGTTTACAGCTATGTCAACTCAGAAAGCGTGAAGAAGAATAAGATGCTGTTTCTGAAAAGGGAAGTATAATAAAAAAGAAATATTTTGAAAATAATATGCAAAAAGTATAAATATGAAATATATATGAATTATGAATATAATATGAAAATTATAACATGTAAGAGATTATTATTTATTTCATAACTTTCCACTGGGCCGCTGTAACCTAGTAGTAAGGTCTCGGCTTCCTAGGGGTGGGGTTCCAGGCTCCAACTCGACTCTACTGAAGATCCTTCGTGTATGGGGTCTGTTGCACGTTAAATCATGCGTTCTCCCGCTTGTGTGGTGTATATAATGCGTAAAAAATAATAATATATAAAGTAAAAGGTTTTAAAAATGCTTAAGATCATTACATTACAACATCCTCATTTATGAATATGGCCATATTTTTAAATCTACAAGACGTACAACAGTGGTTATGAAGAGATTTGTAACAATTGCCTTTGCCGAAAAGTAAAGATTCTCCATCTATTAAATATATCTGATTTAAGCTTGTTTGAGCACTTTTCTTCAAAAAACAACAACCAATATAATCATTTTCTTCTGGATAAGAATCATTGCATCCAAACAAACTAAACGATTTTTATTATTTTATTTTCTTTATGTTTTTACTAAAACATAATACCCTAGGATGATGCGTGTGTATGATGGGTTTAGATTTGGAAACTGAAACTCTTGCATTAAAATATATGCTGTATGAAATTCTTACATTAAATTAGTATGTTTGCAAATTCCCTGCTACTCTTTGAACTCAAACGTAAAAGTACTTTGTAATAAGCAATTTTTAATCTGCGGTAGTTAGACACTGACTAGTCGCCTCACAGCTTTATAAAACACAAAAAATTTTGTTTTATAAATTAGTCTGAAAAATTGAAATTATTCGTCTATTAAAAATTTCCATTAGACAAAACATAATTGATGACAAATTAAATTTAAAAACTGAAATGTAATTTTATTAACTTGCAGATTTATTTTACAGGTGGGCGCTTTAAAAATATCACACATAATATAATGATTATAAATAAAGTTCAGAGTAAATGAAAGAAAACCAATGGTATTTTCACAGAAATTGAAACAGAAGTAAGCTGTGTTTCCAACCAAAAAATAACCATTTCCCTCCGAGATTAGTTTTTTTCTAACTTCAAGAAAGACAACTTTATATTTGTTTTTTAATATGAAAACTTAGAACTTGTTTCAAAATTTTGGTTCTTTTCAACCTATTTTTACTGTATTTATAAAATAATACACAGTGTCGTTTGATTTTTATTTATATATTTGTTTAGTTGGATGGCCTGACGCTTTCAAAGGAAAATGACAGCTAATTACTTATTCTTCTACCTTTTGACTTATTGATTTCTACATTTCTTTTTTTATGATTTCTATTAAATTCATTGTACTTTTTCTAAAATTCAAATATGTAAATTAATTTGTGTTTTACATAAACATATAATTAATGCGTTGTAAGAAAATATGACGTTGTTAATTTTAATCAAGCACTATATTCAAAATCTACTATAATTTAGAATATTTTCTGCAGAATTACAAATATTGTAGAGAATATATTTGAATAATATTTGTTATCCATTTTATGAAAAAAGAAATCAACTAAATTTAGACAGCATTTTGAATATAAAGAATCCTCATTATTGTCCAAATACTGAGAAACAATAAAATTCCGATTTCGCTATTCTTTTATCGCAAATATTTTACTTCCATTCTTTTGCTTTTGTTCAATATAATGGAATGTTAAACGCTCTATTTTTCGTTCTAAATTCCTTTCCTTTTGTTTACTCTTATTCCTATAATTAGAGAAACTGCTTTGTAATTGGTATATAGGCAATCTTTGAAGGGAAAAAAATTGATTTGGTTGGATCAAAAATATGGTTTAATTACTTTACTCATTATCTTGCTTTGAGAGCAAATATTTCTAATATCTTCAACTAAAAGTAAAAGGATTACATTAATATTTCACAAACTGAAACTTTCAGATCTTGAAAAAAGATCTTTAATCACTGTACACTCAGACCTGAAAAGATTCGCGCCAAATTTAATAGAATTTAGAAGTCGGTACAAATGAGTAGTTCCATTAACAAAAAGATGTAATCAAACTCTTGCTGCTAATGAACTTTCCCGGCTTCCTTTTCCGCTAAATATAAGATGATAATTGAAAGAAGACCATCGCCAGAAAAGGCTGGAAGTTCTTTTTTTAACTCAATATTCCTTGCAAGTCATTAAACATTTATGCATATCTTTAACCGAAATTACTCTAATAAGTCAGTTCATAATAGAAAGATGGGATTTTTTTTCTTCCAGGCTCTAAAGTACTCCGATTTTTATCGAACTTTGATATAACATCTAAACTTTCTTTAAAATTTGCGATATATTAGGAATCAAATTAATTTTTCGCGTTTCTGTTTGACTGTTTAATGGAATACATAATGAATGATTATCTTTAGATACGTGAGAGAAAGAAGGGCCAAATTATTAGAGAGATGAAGTTGGAAAGATTAATATTTCTCTCTAAATTGCTTGATAATGGAAAGTAAGTTGGTTTCTAATGCATTACTCAACTGCATAAAATGTCTCATAAGTCATTAAGAGTGATGTTGGACAAGATTGCAGAAAAATAAATATTCGTAAAATGTAATTGCTTTCTCAGAGTGAATATTTTTAAAATGTAGGAAAAA
>BGPR01000984.1:264332-274386 GCA_013235015.1 Araneus ventricosus | reverse complement strand
ATTTTTTACTTTTTATTAGAATTTACATTTTTCTATCACAATTAAATCCAAATCACATGGTATTTTATTAATTCAAGTAATTCGAAATTCTTGCAGCTTAAAAAGGAAAATTTGATTTTCTTAAAAAAATCATTTAAATTCTACAATATGTAACGAAGTAAAATTCCTTTGGTGCAATGTAACCTAAAATTTAATGAACCCTGTCATAAATACAGGGTGATTCTACGGTCGTGGGACAAACTTCGAGGGGTGATCAGGCATGCGATAAGCTTCCAAAATCACATAGGAACATGGGTGCGAAAACGCCATCTGGAGAAAGCAGAGGGCATTTAGAATAATACAACGTTGGCTACAATTGCGGACGCTTTTTGAAATATATGCTCATTTTTTAAATATCTGCTCGAACTTCGACCATATGAAGAATAGGTTCTAACTTACAATTTGCATTTAAGATTCGGTCAAGGGGGCATTTAGGGGACTGGCAAGAAACTGAATAAGTCGAAAAAGGATTTTGACTCGCTACGCTTCACAGAAAAGTGATAATGGTTTGCAACTTTCATCAATTATTTTGTGTATTATGCGCAATATTTACATGCATTTTCGTAAAAATAACACGAATGTTCGGGAAGATATAAAGGTTTCTTTAAAAAAATACCAAATTTTTCCGGATGTTTTTGCTTATAACTTAAAGAGTTTTCCTTGGAATAATACGAAATTTACGAACTATTTGACAATATGCTTAAGAAGAATTGTATTAAAATTTCAAATAAATGCACTGATAATAAAATTAGATTTATGCATGTGTAGTAAAAAAAATTTTACTGCGCATGCGCGAAAGTTAGTAGTACATAGTAGGTATTTCTAACCCTAGTAGCACAAAGATATTGTATGATATTGAGCAATATTCGCAATATTGTATAATATTGTATAATATCATATAATATTATATAATATTGTATAATATCATATAATATTATATAATATTGTATAATATCCTATAATATTATATAATATTGTATAATATTATATAATATCGAACAAAATTGTACAATATCTCACAGCATGTTGTGCTACCTGGGAACACAGCTTCAAAGCCAGATATATAGGGCAACTTTTGAAAAATATCCAGTTCAATCCTGTTAATATTCAGAAAGATATCGGCATTTTGTCTAGCGCGGTTTTATGTTTAATGCCCTCTGCTGCCTCCAGATGGCGTTTGCGCACCCATGTTCCTGTGTGATTTTGGATGCTTATTGTATGCCTGATCTCCCCTCCAAGTTTGTCCCGCGACCGTAAAATCACTCTGTATACTATTAAGTAAGTCCCTGCTTAAAATGCTACTAATTTTATAAATTTTCACCGTCTATTTCGTAAATAAATGATCTGTAAAAAATACAGTTTCTATAAAATTAAAAACCGAAGCTTGTTTTATTTCAATCATTTTTGCTCAAATAATTAAAACTGTGAATAATTCAACTCAAATAATTCTTCTTTATAAAAGTTCCAAGAAAGATTTGTCTAGTCGACGAAAAATTAACTTTTTGAGATATTATAATATAATATTTATTATATCATTTAAACTTCCAGCTTGGAATTTTTTTATTATTATTATTTTCTTAAAATTTTACTTTCCATAACTATTATAATAAATGAATTTTAAATATAAAAGCTTTTTGATTTTCATAGCAAAAGAATGCTTTCATAAAAAAATCTAAATATATGTTTCATGAAAAATATAAGAACAACAAGAATGTAGTTTCAATTACAATTTTATTAGACATATACAACACTTCATATATGATACACATAGTCATACTTAATTCGCAGAAAATTCGTTGATGATTCTCGTTGTTTGTGATGCATGAAAATTAAAACAATCGTACACATTATGGAAATGATATGAATTTGAGAAACATCAACAATATTTCACATTATAAACAATTAATATGTCTCTAACTTACATACATTAATGAGAATTAATAACACAAAATAATAAAGCAGTTCTACATGAAACTCAATACTGTAATCTCTAGTACCTGATAAACAATTCTATCTCATTGCAAATGCTTTCATTACAAAGAATGCAGAATTATTTCTTACATCTTTGAATGTATTTTAATTAATTCGTTTGCATTGTGCATTTGTTTGAAGCACCATTTCAACAATATTTGCTTTCTCGTCAAACTAAAGTTCAAAATTGAAAGTAAAATAAAGTTTATAGTAAAAATTACTAAGACTAAGGTATTCTCACAGTTCGTCTGAGTTCTGACGCAATGTAATTCCATTCCATTAGCCTCTATGGATGATGTTCACAACTGCGTTTGCGCAAGCGCAAAGGTCTACTTCTGAGGTTGCATTGAGAATGCAATGTTATAAATATCTCTCATTGATTATGAAATTACATTCAGTAAGTATAAAATGACTCTTTTTGTAGAAATAAAAATGCATTCTTTTTCAAATTTAAGCTGCACTTGCTTCTTTATTGAGAAGTTCTGGTCGCACCGCTACCTCCGAATGTTTTGTTAGCGCATTTATCAAATGAATAGGAAAGTTATCAAAACCTTGGAACCCTTGAATTGGTCCATCAATGATAATTTCTGTAGTTCCATAATTGTCAAAGTTTTCATTTCCATAGGGAGTTCTATGCTCCTGATAGCCGCCACCTTGATAACTCTGCTGCCTTTCACCAGGGAATACGCCGCCTCTGATTACCTCGAAATTACCACTTCCTAGAATTCCATACGAATATCTTCTAGCTTCTGAAGGATGGTAATAACCAGGTCCTGGATTGAAGCGACCTTCAGCACTAACCGGTACAGAATAGGAGGGAACCGAATGCGTAGGTGGTCTATGGGAGTAACTAGGTGGACTCATTGGAGCTTGGCCATAGTAAGGGATGAGTTGAATAGTGCCACCATTATAACTTCCAGTTATCGGAATGAAACCAGAACTTGAGTCTTGTTGGTCACCTACTCTAGAATACCTGTAGCGATCAGGAGCTACTTCAGAAGCAGAAGATACGATGCCAGCAACAACAGCGGGTTTCGCACTGTCTACTGATCTTCGACGTCTTTGAGTTTTGTGATTTTGTTGGGGGGTTGCTGCAGCTGCAGCTGCTGCTGCTGCGGCCGCTGGAGCGTACATTGAAGTGGAGGGGAAAGCTTGCTGTGGAATTTGTGGATATACGGCCTGTGGAGTGACTGTGCCTGCATTCGCATTCTGAGGAATTCGGTGATTCTGCATGAAAGAATCTTGCTGCATAGTTTGTGGCACCATCATTTGGCTCATCTGGTTCATTTGGTTCACATTGGATTGCCCGCTGAAGGCATTGGGATAGGCGAAAGAAAATGGATCATACGAAGGAACTTGGGAATTGGAATTAACTTGAGTGGGAACGTAGTTAAACTGAGGGGTGTTGAACATTCCATTCTGGAAAGGATTCTGGAAAACATTTTGATAATTGGTCATAAAATCTACAGACAGAGGTGTGCCATTTTCCGCTCCTTGAGTCCCGTATTCCATTGGCTTTTCCTGGTTTGTTAGAGCCACAGGAGTTTCACTTTGGTAAGATGTTGCATCATCATCATATTTCACCGGGCTAGGAGTCCGTTCCCGAGATACGTTGAAAACTTTGCGAAAATCGTCTAGATCCGGACTGCTACTTTGTCTTGGCTTAGAAGACCTTCCACCATTATTTCTTCGTCGTTCCGAGTCCGGTTTTGCCTTCTTTTCTGTATCGAAATCTTCATCGTCATAGCGAAGAAAGCCAGCTCCGTCGAATGACATTTCGACAGGAACATCATTCATAATGGAAACAGAAGGTTTGTGATATGAAGAATATAATTCACTTCCCATTGGCACATTATCTTTGCTCTGCGAAAATTTTCCAGTTCTCATAGGATTTCTTATATTCTTCCTCATGTTTCCATTTGTTCTTCCGCCGTAGCTGTTGCGTTTCTGACGGTGATGAATTGTGCCTGTATTTGATGATGAGGCATTCTGCAAGTCACTCTCGGCGTTGCCTGGAGCATCAGTGGTGTAGAAACTGCTCAAGTCACCTGGATATACAAGCTGAGTGGGAAGCGGTTTCTTGGTGACTGGTCTTATATTTTCACTGTCATCGTAGTCGTCGATTTCATGATGTTCATCCGCATGGTATGTCACTTGTCTTTTATCTAGAAAAAAGGAAATAGAATAAGTATATTAATTACGTGAAATCATTTTGAAAGGAAACGCAATTTAAAATGAAATAAATGTTGTCGTGATTGATCACTGTCAATATTTTGACTTCAAAAGAATACGTTTAGTCATTACTCTCATATTTGTATATTTAATGCAACTTTATATTATTGCGGCCTGTAAAAAAATTCTTTCTTTTTATTAATCGTCATTTGCTTGGCTCCTTCCTTCCAATATCTTTTTGCGATGAGTTTAGAGTATAAAAAATCTCAAATATACTAACGATAAAAAATAATATGCTCTTCGCCCCCCCCCCTAAATTATTTAATGTATACCAAATATTGTCGAAAGATTCCAGCTCGAGATTTTGATAAATTTTGAGGTTTTAAACCTTTCCAATTCCGATAAGATCTTCTTATGAATTTTGTCTGACTGCATGTTATAGGCACGGGAGCATGAGACCCGGTTTTGTCTGTCCAATTGTATGTAAAAACGGTCAAAATAGCTTCTTTTATGGATGAAATTTAGCATAAGGTCTTTACCTCAAAAAGTATTGATTTGTGTTAAGATTTGAGCTAAACCGATTAAAGGAAGGAGATGTCTTTCTCAAAAATATACTCGACTTTCTTTACTTTGTGATAGAACTAAGCGAAAATCTGCAATATTTAGAAGTTTACTTGAAACATGTGCATTTTCATTCACTTAAAAAATTTACTGATATAGATTATTTCATTTATTTAACTGCTCTTCACGCCCAAGAAAAATATCATTTGGATGCATGTCACCAAACCATTCAGGAAAGATAATAAATGGGTTTATCATTGTGCAAGTTATTATGACATATATCGAAGTTAATTTTAATGATAATTAAAGCTGTCAAAAAATTAGCACGACAATCGAATTGACATCACTGAAAAGGTCAATGAATTTATTATGCCGTTATTAAGCGCTGTTTTCGTTGGTTAATAGAGGCATGACACCACAGTCACGTGTCAAAGTAATTGCGCATTTATTTTTATTTAAAACTCACACCGGTCCGGCCTACCAGAAAGGGTGTAAGGCCTTTAGCAGACCGGTGGGGAAATATAAAATCAATACAAAAATAGCAATATGACATGACACACAAAATCATCACAAACACATCACAGAACGTTACAAACATTACAAAAAAGGGACAACAACAAAATAAATAAAGTAACCTAAAACATACTCACAAGAGAAAAAAACAAATCAAAAGTACGCCACTGAATAGATATTAAACTTGGAGAGAACCATAAATTAATTGAATTCTGTTTGATTTATATCACCAGATCTGGAACCAAAATTAAAAATATTCAAAACACTAAAAAAAGGCGCTCCCAGTATGCATCCAAATGAGTAAAACAAAAGCACACCCAGTGAAAAGAAGGTGGCAATAAAAATTTTTTTAAAATATTATTTAAAAAACCCACAAAAGAGCATCGAAAACAGACCCCGTGGTCTCTCACCAGTCTAGAAAACAATAAAATCCATCTAAGTAAAGTAATTATGCATGTCATCTGACACCTAACTGCACGTTTTCTTACGCTTTTGTTCCTGAAAGATACCCAAGGCATTTGGAAATTACATTTGTCATGCCACATTTCATATAAGCATCAGCTGATTCCGTTTGTTCAAAAGTTACATACGAAAAGTATCAAAATTACGAAATCAAAAAAGGATGCTGACACAAACTTCAAAGCCAAATGTGATTTTTGATATTTTTAAAGTTATTTGAGTGATGCTAATGGAAAACTAACTAACCATTCTACAAAGTCTAAATTAAATTCACCAAAGTTATAAGGCTTATACCGGGTGCGTCATAAATTCGTGCAAACTTCAAAAATTCATAATAAAAGAAGTAATGCTCGGAAAAAATATCGGTTTGCACGAATATGATCAGAGGGACATTGGATTTTTTTTCCCATTAAAAATGATTCCAAAAGTAACCGAAAGAGGGCGCTCACACGTCATACTGAGACGTTTTATGCAAATCAGGCTAGCAATAAACACCTGGCTGGAAATGGATTCGTCATTCGATCTTGGCAGCATGCTATCGTTACAAGATCTAGCGTTGATGGTTAAACTTTTTTACAAGAATGGTGAATCCACAGCTATTGCATTGCGAAAGTTTCGCACGGAGAAAGGACTGAAGGCGCAAGAAACCCCTATTTTATTGAATGGGACACTGAATTTCATTTTATACATGGAAAAAAATTCAATCTCCCTCTGATCATATTCTCGCAAACCGAAATTTTTTCCGAGCATTACTTCTTTCATTATGAATTTTTGAAGTTTGCACGAATTTATGACGCACCCGGTATTAGGTGAATCGCACTAGAAAGGCCAAGGAAGGTTACTCAAGATGTTTTGAAACAGTCTTTTCCTTTTTCTTTATAATCCCTCATGAGCTTTTCTTAAAACTTTATTCAATTTCCTTCTGCATTCAGAATGAGAGGGCCAGAGGGTTGAAGGTTCGATTCCACTGAAATTCGATTTTGTATTGGGCCTGTTGTTAAATCATACGTAGGGGGTCAAACTTCCTCCAGCTGGTGTGGTGCGGAAGTTTGGAGAAGGGGTGGCAGTTCAGGTATCATCTTCTTCAGCAGACCGCGGTTCAAAATCACGAGTTCTGTCCCCAAATATCCCTTGTGTTGTGTGTATTTCAGGATGAGTCTCTGGTTTTCACATTCTCGTATACGAAGTATACAAAGAGAAAGTATTGTAATCGTCAAAAAATTCGAACTCGAGATTTTGACGAATCTACACGTTTTAGACCTCCCTGAGTCCGAAAAACACAATTTTGGAATTATGTCTGTCTGTGTGTCTGTGAACACTATAACTCGAAAACTATTAGAGCTACGGATATAAAATTTGGTATGTGGTCTCTAAACATCATTTGTAGGTTTCTATAAAATTTTGGACAAAATTCGTCAACGGGAAGTCTGTCTGTATGTCCGTGGTCATGTGAGCACTATAACTCAAAAACTTGAATAGCTAGATGGATAATATTCGGTACACCGTTTTATCGTTATAAATGTAGGTCCGTATAAGATTTTGGGCCAAATCCGTCAAAGGGTTGACTGTCTGTTGGTCTGTATAATCGCATACTTGTAAAAATTAGATATCATATGCCCTTGGGCTTAGATGAATAAAACTTGGTATCACGGATGCTAACATTAATTACAGATATGTGCCCAATTTTCATCTCAATCGGTTAAAAACAGGTGACCAAATTGCATATTCAATCTTTTTAATCCGATTCGCGCATGCGTACTGGTAGCAATTTCTGTGTACGCGGGAGGATTACGTCACTTTGTCCTTGAACCGGCAAGAATGGAAATCGGTAGCGCTTTTCTTTGAATTTTATTCTTTACCTAAATATTTTAAAATCACTATAATCTACAATGAAAAAACCTTCTGATAAGTCATTGGATTCTGGGTTACAGTAGGTTCGAATTTTTTATCCACACGGAGGGAGGTGAAACAGCACCTTTTTGGGGAAGTATACGAGAAAGTTTAGGGAAGACCACTCCCCCTGGTGTTTTAAGCAATGTCTATGGAATCCCACTCATTTTATAAGCACAGTTTTGGAAATAAATTCCCAATTGTAAAACAATGTATTGAAGATTTCATAAAAATATTAAATTCATTATATTAATTGGAAACTTGAATAGTCAGATAAGTAATGTAAAATCTAATCAGTAAAATTCCATGACACATCATTTTACAAGAAGAAACATTCATAAAGAAGTGCATATGCTTTTGAACGTTTCATGTGAAAGTTTTGAAAAATTACTCAAAACTATTTTTGCAGTTTTGTAATTTTGCTAATTTATTAAATATTCAATTTTGAAGTACATTCATTCAAATTTTTCATGATGTTATTTAAGATTAACTAACGTCTAAATCAATGCTTTAGAATCAATTTTAGAAAAATTTTCCAACATTCAATTCCTTGAATACATACTTTACATAATGTTCATGCTTACTCACTTAAATACAGATTGCCCGCAAAATTAAATGAAAAACTTTGTGCAATTCTTTGAGATCTTTAATTAAATGTCTTCAGCTGCATTATTTTAATTGAGAGGAAGCATCGCATCTTAAGTAGAATAATAATTAAATAATGAGGCAACATGATAAACAGGAATTCCGTTTTAAAATCGCTCAAGGCAATTTACGCTTTCCAGTACGTTCTGAAAATAACATTTCCTCCATCACTCCAAATGAAGTTAAGTTTCATAACAGAGTAATCAAGCTGCTTGCAATTAATACGAGAAAAATCATTATGCTTCGTAACACCATCTGCCGTTGTGAAACACTCCTCGAAAAATTCACCAACACGTTTTAGAAACTGTGCGTGTAGACGAATACCCTGCTTTGTAATACAGTATAATGTGATTATCTAATTCTCATGCGAAAAAGGAGGTTTCAAGTTATGTAGGTTTGCATATACAGGGTTCCCACATATATCCTTTCTTAACTTCTAAACGGTGACAGCTTAGCCATAAAGTTGGTGTCTAGGTATAGTAAAAAGGCTATGCTCTACTCGATGAGACAACTTACAACGCCATCTATGGGAAAATTTTGGAATTAGCGGTCCTATCTCGTAAACGGTGAAAGATACGAGAAAAAAGTCAATTAGAAAGTTGTAGAGCACTCTAGATTTAGTACCAAAAGATACCTTGCGCACATTAATGCTCAAAACAGAGTTCAAAAAATGAACATTTGTTTGGTCACGATTTCGAAAATTGTCATGTCATAAAGAGTGGAAGAGAGAAACTGAGACACGTCCCTGTCTTCTGGATCATTAATTTGTATTGCTCAAAATTCTCTCCGTTAGCCACTATACACATTTGCACTCTGGACTGGATTTCTCGCTTCGCTCGCGTTTCACGACGCCATGGTGTTGAAAATCACAATCAAACAAATGTTCATTTTTTAAATTCTGTTTTGAGCATTAATGTGCGCAAGGTATCTTTTCATACTAAATCTAGAGTGCTCTACAACTTTCTAATTCATCTTTTCCTTTTATCTTTCACCGTTTACGAGATAGGACCGCTAATTCCAAAATTTACCGACAGATGGCGTTGGAAGTCGTCTCATCGAGTAGCGCATATCCTTTTTACTATACCTAGACACCAATTTTATGGCCTAAACTGTCACCGTTTAGAAGTTAAGGGGAGGTGTAGCGGATATAAGTGGGAACCCTGTATAGTATTTTATATACCTAGTCAAAACAATCAGTGTTAACTATCCTACAACATTGTATTCACGAAACAAAACTTCATTGTAACTCTGTGCAAAAATAGCCCTCCTATAACACGGCATTCTGATATGTTATAACACAACGTAAATATAACTCTGTGCAAAAATTGTTATAGCCTTCCTGCAACATGCCATTCCGATAACACAACTTAAGTAGAACAAAGGAAAAATTGTGATGGCCGACTGACAATACGGCATTTTAAAGATAGAAGTGTGATGTTAAGATGCAGAGATAACACAAATTTATTATAACGGAGGGTAAAATTTGAGATTTGCTTCCGAAAACTCGGTTTTTACCCACCACTAGGTAAAAAAGTTGGATATTTCTTATAGAGTATGAATATAGTATTTCGTCGCATTGTTTTGATTATGCTAAGTTTATTTATTTCGCTTAACACGATTGTAACAAAAAACAGATGCACTGTAAAAAAAATCCCGTAAAATTTACGGTTTTAAACCGGCAGCTGGGTTGGTTGTGCAAAACCGTAAAAGTTACGAAGTAAATCCGTAGTCACAACGGTTTTTTACCGTATGAGATCAAGTTTTCTCGTTAAAAATTAAATCATCGAAGTAAGTGACGTCATCG
>BGPR01000984.1:212391-228641 GCA_013235015.1 Araneus ventricosus | reverse complement strand
TTTGAAAGTATGTGTATGTTGAATGTCGTCGCTTAACAAGCAACACCACCTTTGACATTTCAAAGAGGAAGAAACAACTGAAGTTTTAGGAACTAATAACAAATATTTCTGAATTTTTTTAAGACCTACTATGACCATAAGACAACATGTTCCAACCAGACGTGAACAAAAAATTAGAAATATTCGTTATTGGCTGCGAAACATTCATTTGAATATTTCTCTTTGAAAATTTCAAAAAATTGAGATAGGTGGTGTTGCTTGTTAAGCGACGATGTATAAAATGGGATAACTAAAAAGTTCTGAATAATTTGAAATTATGTTTGACTTCTACGCCAAGGTAATGTTTAGGATATTGGAAATGGAATCGCTATACCCCGTTCCGGGTCAGATTTCACGTAGGGCCAACCTAGGCCGCAACAGTTGGAGAGCCAAATATAAAAGAAATTCAAATAAAATGTTTACAAATTTCAGTATTATTTTGAAAAGATCTTATAAAATACTGCTTTTTAAGCACCTCTACGCATATTAATCCTTTCAGTCGGAATTAAGAAATAATAGAGTTAGAATTTTTTTTTCCTTTGTCGTACTGTGTACTACTGCAAAGGTTAAAGCATAAATGAAATTTCACGTCTGTAGAGGAAAAATGAAAAAAGTTACCCCATGTCCGGCATCTGGACAATACCGGATATTTCAAATGAAAAAAGACAAAGAAAAATCACATAAATTTCACTTTAAAATGGTTGTCAATGGACATTAAAATATTGTAGAAGCCTTTTAAATGGTAAAACATAAGATTAAAAACAAGAAATTACTTGAAAAACAAAATTCCCCACCGAGCTCCATTTTGGGAAGAACGATAAATTTCTCGAGTTTTTCTGGGAAAACTAAAAAAATTAAATGATTCCATGCCCGAAACGAAAAATTCTTGCAACGATTATATTGATAAGAAAATCGAGAATCAAACCAGCGGGAGTGGCCTCCCCTAAACTTTCTCGTATACTTCTCAAAAATTTGTCATTTCCCCTCCCCCTGCGTGGATAAAAAATTCTAACCTACTGTAACCCAGAATGCAATGACTATCAGAAGGCTTTCATTGTAGATTATAGCGATGGTAAAATACTTAGGTGAAGAATCAAATTCAAAGAGATGTGTATGTATTAAAACTTAGCAATATTTATTTTTTATCACACTAGCAAGCTCTGCTAATGCGAGGGCGTGCGCGAGCGAAAAGAAAACAGGAGAAAATGACCTCGTTCTCTATCGCTGAATAGCTTGCGCATGCGCAAAGATTACTTCCAGTACCCAAGTAAAAAAACTGAATATTCAATTTAAACGCCTTTTTTTCAACCGATTGAAACGAAATTTGGGCACAGATCTATAATTAAAGTTAGCAATCGTCATAATTTTTATTTATCTAAGTCAAAGGGTTTAGGAGATATAATTTTTTAAAGTATGCGATTATACAGTTCGACAGACAGTCAACCCTTTGACGGATTTGGCCCAAACTTTTATACGGACCTACATTCCTGAAGATAAAACTGCGTACCAAATTCTATCTATCGAACTAAGTTTTTGAGTTATAGTGTTCACATGAACGCGGACAGACAGATAGACTTCCGTTACACGGAATTCGTTCAAAATTTGATAGAAACCTACAAACTTTGTGCCAAGATTATAAATGAAATTTCATCCCCGTAGCTCTAATAGTTTTCAAGTTATAGGTTATCAAGTTATAATTCCAAAATCATGCTTTTCCGACTCAGGGAGGTCTAAAACGTGGAGATTCGTCATTTTTTCGAGTTCGATATTTTTAACGATTACAATACTTTCTCTTTGTATACGAGAAAGTAATAAAAAAATAACATGTAGCTTCGTCAATTATTGAATTAATAGGAGCAGTTCAAAGTTAATGTCAGGTATACCGGACACCAGGTCTGAAGGGAAACTGGTGGCACGTTTTCCTTTCCTATTTCTATAACTGAGGTAAATGCACTAGAGAAGAGGGCGCAGAATTAACTGCTTTGTCCTAAAGAATACAAATGTATAAATCTGGCTCTGCTCCGGTTTATACACAGTTAGTTTTGTAATGATTCTTACAAATAGAATGTAAATGTTTTACTGGTACTCAAACTGATGTTAGCCTCCTATCTCAGAACTAGAAAATCACCCGTCATGGTATGACGGGTGCAAATTGCCTCTTCATTCGAGAGATTTCCGATAAATGGAAACGGTTAAAGAATGAAGTAAATGGACTCCTTATTTTCCCAGAGAACGTTTCCTAAGAGCAATTTTAAATAATTTGCTGTTTGTAATATGTACAATCCTCTCAGTTAAACTGATTGTTTCGTAACACCCGGAAAGGCAACTGATACTTTACAAACATTGCTCGAATAACCAATAGTGCTTCCGATGCTCAATCTCTTCTCTAATTAAATTTAGAAATTTCATTTCTCGTAATTTTCTCCCATTTATGATGTATCACAGTTTTATAATTTGTTTATTAACTCAATGGTGCATTTATCAATAGCTATTCAAGTACCTTTTTCAATAAAATTTACATAATTTCTAAAATGTTACTCTGAATTTACAAGTGACTTTTTTGTGTCATTTCTGAGAAAAAACTCTTTTGATATTTTCTCAGAAATCGGTTTTCATGTTTTTAAATCATCAGTGAAAGTTTCATTCTAGAAGTACATCAGTATATTCTGCAAATATAAATGGTCTTTTTCTAATATCATTTTAAATAAAACTATAACAAAGTCGCTCAAAATTGTTCCCTCCTTAGAAGTTGTTTTCGGAAATAAATATATTATTTCTTTTGAAAATTTCTCCATATTGTTTAATTCAGTAATTTCTTTCACTTTATAAGTAAAATATTTCAGCTTCTACTTTTATTAAATGACTAGTTACCCGTCTCACGGCAATTCGCACCCGTCATGGTATGACGGGTACGAATTGCCTCTTCATTCGAGAGATTTCCCGTCAAATTTGACGTGTTTGAATAGATATATATGCGAGAGATATGTTTAACATTGATTGAAAACAAATAAAATAAACATATGTTTTATGACAGGAAATATTTTTTATTTACATATTTCTTTATTCAAAACCCCTCTTGGTGAACAACATTCCGTGTGAAGTATTTTTCTTTGTTTAACAATTTTATTATAATTCAATAACCATGAAATTCTCAGCTTGTCAAACGCTAGTCAAAAGTTAAAATTTCAAAGGAATTCTTTTTCGAAATTCTAATCAATTCTAGCTCTTCTCTGCTTGTCAAACATTGCCAAAAAATATTATCAAATTATATCATCACGATTGCACTAAATATGCGTCCAAACTATATCACGCGCATGATATATTACTGACGTAATTTACCACTTTCTATTAAAAAATGGAAATTAATTTGAAATATATGATTAATATAATTTAAAATATCTCAGGAACTGTTAATCATAGCGAGATAAATTTTATATCAATGGATAGCAAATTTTATTTCACTATTTTAGAGCTATTAAATTTAAAATTAGAACGACAATTACTCTTCGAAATTTAAAATTGCTGAAATTTAGGTTATCTAATAATGAAATAATGCTGTTTAACGTCTCGCAGTGCTATGGCGTGAGTTTAATTGTTGGTGACGTCAGAGCGTTACCGAGAGTCAGATCTGGGCTATTATATTAGTAATTCATAAAATGCTTCATACAAGATGAGCTATGAATGAAGCTGTATGTAAATTTTCTATAAGATATAATCGAGTTAAAACAACATTACCACAGGCTTCAAGGAAGGATTACAAAAGTGTTTCAAAGAATAAAAAGTCATGAAAACGAAAAGATCTTGGTCAGCAAAGCTGATAATAGAAAGTGAATTGAAATTATGAAGTTCCGCTGGTTTTCCTGCTTGAAAAAATCCCAGTTCATTAACCTTTGCTTCCATCACACTTTCTTCTTCCAAATCGATTTTTATTTTTACACTGACGTTACGTGACCCTGGGTCAGCTCTTCTTCAAACTTTCGAATCCACAACCTCCTTTCTCGTTTCGTAAAAAAACTAAGAAGAGGCATGCTCTTCGGCGTGATGCTTCCGTCAGAAGAATGGGAACAAAAGCGGATCTTTTCTTCATGCTTCATCGCCGATAAAAGCAACACTGATCTCAATCTGCTTCGTACTGTGATTTTTGCTTCACACTTATCTCAAAGACCTAGATAAAAATCTGAAGATGTAATTTCCCTTTAAAATCAGTGCTTTATTCGTAATAAGATAGTTTGTATTGTGGTTTATGACATCACATAAATCGTTTTTAAAAAATTTACAGCTCTTGAATGAGATGTATTGGTATTGTGAAACCACGTTAGTACAGAGTGGTCATAAATTATTGGACAAATTTCAAAAATTAATATAAAAAACTAATAATGTTACAACTGCGTTTTTTTAAGAATGAGAGAGCAAGTTAAAAGGTTTTTTCAGATAGGTGGCGTACCATCACGGCGTTCTAAATTTGCTACAGCAAGAGATTTCCACACGCAATGGCTACAGATCAGCAGAAGCCGATGCACATTTTCTGGTTTTCTTCTTAATTATATCGATAACTACTCAAATTTCGAATTACAATTGACTTAACAAATTAAAGAAGGTAAAATTCCCTACAAATACGTGGGATGTACACAAATGTCGTGACACGGAACATATAGATGCAATGGGCTTTTGTACAAGTATCTGCCAGTGTGCCTGGGGAAAAAATTGTAGTATCTTGTTCTTTGTCAAAGTTCTGTCTTTTTTCCCCGTCGACCTTCGAAACACTCTAACACCCTTCGGAGGAGTGGGCAGACATGGGTTTAAAAAATAAATTTAAAATGTCCAGTGTTTTGTCAAAGTCATATGTTTATTTACATAAGACTTTTATGTATTTGGTAGGGGAGACCGGGGCAAGTTTACACAAGGCTTATATTTCACATACCATTGGTCGGGGGGCGCCACATGTCATTTCAGAAGAAATGTCTCTGCCTCCATTAATGCTCATTCCAGTGTGGAGTCAGTCTTGAAAGTTGACCGTGAAGTGGACAACTTTTTCTGATTTTTTACCAGTTGAGTAAATTTTTACCCTTACTTATTGGCTTTAATAGAGCTCGTACTATTGGAATATTAAAACTTATTATGGATTATCCTCTTAGGTTGTTATTTTGTGGTTATTTTAAGCAATTTAGTTGATTATTTTTATTATGAATAAAGCTTATATGCTTATTTATAACAAAAAATGGCGATGAGGCAAGTTTACACACAGTGCATGGGGCAGGTTTACACAGTGTGCAAACCTGCCCCATCGTCATTTTTTTGTTCGAACTGGCACAAGTAGCACTTGCATTACAAATTCATTCCCAACACCTGAAGATGTAAGGCTATTTTAAAAAGCAGGGCCAAATATTAGAAGTAACAGAGTTAGGAAAAAAAGACAAACATCAACTCTTACAAATACACCTGTAAAAAATGCTTTACAAATAGAGAAGGAGAAATCAATAAAGAGGAAATTAGCATCAACGCATCATACTATGTCTTAGTCAGTAAACTTCACTAGAACACGTTATAATAATGAAAAAAAAACAGTGTGGATAAAAAATTTAAAAATAAGAAAAACCTTGTTCTGAAAGAAAATTTGAGAAATGTTGAGCGTAAAAAGACACAAAAAGCTAAGAAAACTTTTGATTCTGATGAAAAGAATGACGATGAAAATTGTCTGTGTATTTACTGTTTAAATCCATGCGAAGATCAGGATCTGGCGAACAGTGGGTACAGTGCACCGAGTGTAAGAGGTGGGCTCATGAGGACTGTATTACGAATGGCAATTCAAAATATTTGAAATAAACTAAGTTTCTTTGTATTTAATTTGTTGTATTTTAATCACTGTAAGCCTTCTCTTTAATCATTTTTGGTGGTGTGTAAACGTACCCCGGTCATCGGGCAGGTTTACACAGGTGACATTATGGTAAAGAAAATGGTATAATTACAAAAATATAATAATTTAAAGTACTTAAAAATATAAACTAAATGCCTTAAAGTGTAACTAATTAATTGGTAAGGAAAATGAGAGAAATACTTTAAAGCATTAAAAATAGAAAAATAAAAGTTTAAAAAGTGTGTAAACCTTCCCCGGTCTCCCCTACTGAATTAAAAGCTGTTCCACTTCAGTCCATAAGTGAATGGATGAAGAACTTTCTCACCAAACATAGAATGGTAATATTGCTGCTGCGTTTCTCTTTGATCTCCTCACAGCTGAAAGAACTCTGGCGTTTAATAAACAGATTGTCTGATGATAGTGATCTCCTCACAGCTGAAAGAACTGTGCCGTTTAATGGACAGATTGTTTGATGATAGTGATAAGTGGAAACACTGATGACACAGAAAATATTTTGCCGTTCATCAGCGGAATATCTAAGAAGCCAAGATAGCTGAAAGATGTTAACTTCCACAATTATCTTACGAAACATAAAATGGCTTGAAAGACGATTGAAAATTGAACAGTTTTATGAAGAGACAAAAATGAAAAGCCCTGTATATTGTGGATCAAGACACAGCACACAAGCAAGGGACCATGTTCTAGAATCTGAAAGTTGGTTTTCTCTTACAAACTGAAAAAGTGTTTTACACCCTTTAGACCTTGGTGTGCTCCTGAACCTGAAAGTGTTCTGAAGGAAGTGGCTCATTAAGTTGGCTCTCCAAAATATTGATGGTGGGAAGACAAAAAGAAAATTAATATTATAGAGGTGATAAGAGTTGTCTCTCTATCTTAGAAGCTGGCTGAAGCAGAATCCTGAGAGAATTGTTTCCAAAAAACCAGATTTTGGCGAAGTGATTCCTGGTGTGGCGATGGCAATAACGATGAAGCAATCATAATATTGTTACAAAACTATAAAGTTGTTTCCCTGAGATGCTAATCTTGGCGACTTGGCGACAATTTTGGCGACTTGGGACAAAGTTGGCGACAAAATGAATTTTCTAGAAAGACCTTGAACTGTCAACCTATTTCTACTGGCTTCAAGAACTTTCTGAAGATTACGTCACTTCCTACGTAATGATTTCACTTCCTGTTGAAAAAGTATAAAAGCAAGCTCTCAAGCCAAGAGGAGGCTGGTGAGCTAATAAGAAACCTGTGAGCTTTGTGTTGAGATTTGTTAATAATCTCTGTTGTGAATTTCTACAAGTGCTGTTTTAATGCTTGTGCTACGTTTCTTTGCTTAGAATATTTGTAAAATAAAGAACTTTATTTTTTTTAATTCTGCTTATTGGACTATATTCACGTAAACACACAAAACGATTTGTCACAATATGTGCAAATGACTGGATATGTTTGAGAGCAAGTGCTACTTTGATGATAACATAACATGAATTGTGACAGGAATTTGATGACATCTAAAATGTTCATAATTGATTATTTGATTCTGGGTACATTACCTGACGAAGACAGTGGGAATGATAAACAAAAAATGTAGAACGCATTCCACCATACTTTCCAGATGAATTATAAGGTTACGAAACCTTGAAAAATTTCTTCGTTAGTCGTCATGGATACTGCAAGAAAAACTTTTAAAGATATAAATTCATTTGGCAGTTATTTAACAAGAATCACAAATCAAACGGCACGGCGATAAAAATTAAAAATTCTTTTTCGAAGCAAAGTAAAAAATTGAGCATTTTTTTTGAAAATTTCCAGAAAAGGAAGAATATTTCCATATAACCTTTCGTCTCGAGGCGGCATGAAAAATAATGGGGGGCATCTTAATTTAAATCTCTACTGTTTTATGATAAAGATACTTCCCGAACAGCTCTCCCGTTCTCAAATCTATCAGTGTCAACAAGGACTCAGAATGTAATTGCAATCATCAGTGTTACTGGAATTGGAACCCTCGTTCTTCCGATAACGAAACCCATACTGCCACCATGACCTGCTAGGGGTACAGAAAACACCATAAATTTGAAGAACATTCAATCATTTATTCACAAGATATCAGTGGGAAGAGCCATTTTAAAATTTTGTCTTTTAATTTCACTCCTTTTTGAAAGTTCAGAACATTCTTAGGAAGGACTGAAAGTTTTTTTTTTTTAATTCTAATTTGTTAAGTGGACATACGACTGTTAAACCTCGAAAATTTTCGATTTTATGAAACAAACATACATTATTTCCCTGTCTTTTCTTAACAATTTAAAACAAACAGCTTTAAAAAAGTCCCACAATTATGAAGGTTGTGAAGGAAAATGTATCAGCTATTCAACGTAAACGTTGAATATGGTCATATCTTTAAAGCGCTATATCTCAACATATGTTTTTTCATATTACGCGTACGATATCTTAAGGGCTATTTAATATTTTTACCGAATATGTATTTTGATGTATTCTGCAAATTGAGCCACATTTTTGCACATATTTCTCCAAAGAAATTTTTGGGGGGAGGTAGAAAATTTGATATGTTAACTATATTTCACATTTTTTAAAATGGCATATAAAATAGAAATTAAATATAAATGTTAATAAATTGTGGTTCAGTTTCTTAAACAGACTGTTTGGATTAATTAGATACCCAAAATATTGGGTTTAGATAAATATTTTATCCGTAATCATGCGCGCAAGGTGACTGTCTCAATTTTTCTCCAAAAATTATACCCATGTTTATTACTCTCTCAAAAAATACATATCAATATGAAGGTTTCAAAATGCATGTACTGTAAGAGAAAAACAGATATTTTTCTAGGAAATAAGTCTGTTTGTGAATTGCATTGTTTCAGAGACATAATGTATCGAATTGGACAGTTTTCCACCATTTTTTCGAGGTTTAAGAGTCGTATGTCCCCTTAAATTTTTTATTTCCTTTATATTCCTTTAATAGTGCAAGGGACATGCACTGCACATCTATTAATAACATAGACGAAACTTCGTACCATTATTTAATAAAATCACAGTACCAGTATCAATATGAAATCATTATTTTTCTTTAAATTAAGAGGAACTATAAAGAAATATATATTTTTAGAATCAATTACATAAAGCATTAGAATAAAAAAAATGTGTGCATATGCAAAGGCGAATGACCTTCCTAATCTTTCCAATCATTAAATCATGTATATTAATGTTATGGTCTATTACCTATCATTGTATCTGAGCCCACAATAAGAGGAAATTCAGTTCGCTATTCAAGTAACATGACACTTTATAATGACATCCATCGTGTGAAATTATGATAATTATCTAACAATAAAGATTGTTCCGTGATCTTGGGAATTCCACATATATCGAGGAAAACAATTATGATTTCTTTTAACTACTTATCAACACACTTTCTTGGTTAGTTTCTCCCTGAGGTGCGATGACCTTAATCATGTAGTTTTATGACGAACTGTTAATATTCCATTCTCGTCTTAAATGCCTATTTGTTACTAATGTTGACCTTAGTAAGTATGTCATTTCTGTGTAAGATTTACAAAGTTTTTTGGTGAAATAGCTAAATTTCCTGTTTTTGTTAAAAGTTCAAATAAAATGTTAAAAGCACGAAAGGGTTGAAAACAGTCTTGTTATCATTAAATCATAGATCTAAATTTCATTCGAATACTCTTTATAAAATTTTAAAATAGCTATATTTGTTTCAGATATTCATATATGCTGAAATAACATTTTAAACAAAGTGTTTTCTTTTTATTGTTCCATGAAATGCGATTATACGCATAAAATAAAAAAATGCTGAATACTTTTATAGGAGAAAGAAAAATTCATTTAGCAGCTCAGCTTAAGAGAATAAACAGTTTTATTTTTTACTTAATTTTAATGCTTTGAAAAATAATCAATCTCAAGAAGAAAAGAAATTATTAAAATTTCGCTTACGTACTGTATTTATAGGAACCAACAGAAAGCATGGCAATTTTAAGTTTTAATTGGATAAACATCCTTTTAGATTGAATAAAATAATGAATAAAGTTTTATCGCGCGTTTTTCATAAAGGTGTTTCAACCCCAGTGTGCAGCAAAGTTAATTTTGCATACATTAAAGTTTATGTTAGTGTAAATTTTAATTAAAAATAGAGAAATCAAATATTTGTATGTTTTTAAGAATTTCATACGGTTACATAGAGCCATTTTTATGGCTCATTAAATCTTTTTAAATGGACTACTTGGATTTTAATTTTGAAAAACTATACATTTTAAAACACTTGCCTTGAAATTTCAATAAGGAGAGACAAGATATTCATTATACTTTCTTGTAAAATCTCACAAATTTTTCATTACTTTAAATAACAAAACATTATTTAAATGGATAGATCTATAAAAATGAGCGTCAACAGTTCACGACTTTAATAGTTTTCTTGTGCCTATCTTCCGAAACTTGCCTTTAATGCTGTAAGAAACCTATTGCAGCTTTTGACAAGCACAATAGAAAGGATTTTTTAAAGTTTGCCGTTAATTAAAGAAAACAGAAATTTAAAAAATAAATGACAATTACGCACAAATAAAATTCAAGCACATATTTACAAATATTTACGGAATTTCTCGATACTGTGACAATGTCCTCCAAATCGATTATCATTTATATTTTAATCGATATCCTGTTTTACTTTATAGGATTCAAAAAGTTAATTCCCTTATAATTTTTCACATGAAAAAAGATTTCTTCCCTGATACACCTACACTCATATCTCCTTAACGGATGATTTCATCGAAACTGATTATTATAGTATCATTACAGAGAAAATTTAGTGATCCGTGAAATGTATCGAATTACTCAACCAATTTACATCATTAGCACACATGTGCGTTCGATTTGTCAGCATCCATTCCCATCATTCGTTGTTAATTGTGGAACGATATGTGCATGAAGGAATTACTAGGATTTTACCAAAATAGGGAACTCGCTTGCTATAATTTCTGATAATGAAATCCTATGGATTTTTAGCGTAAGTGAAATGCCCTTTTAGTTTCAATATAAATCCATGAGTTACTTCGGTGCTCTTATTCTCCCTAAATTAAGCAGTTTTTTTAATTTCCTCGGAGAGTTCTAGGTTCGAAACCCGATTCCACTGAAAACCCGCCGTGTATGAGGCCTGTTGCACGCTAAATCATACGTAATGACCAAACGTCCTCCTGTTGGTGTAGTGCGGAAGTTTGGAGATGAGGTGCCAGCTCAGGTGTCGTCTTCGTCATCTCATCGCGTTTCAAAATTACGAGGTCAGTCCCAAACTGTCCCTCGTTTTGCTTCAAAATGGGACCTTAATATAACTAAACTAAACTATGCATCTTAATTTCTATCACTGTATTTTACAACCAAGAGCTTCTTTGTCCTATTGATTTTCGGATGGCCGCCAAGAGATTGTATGTTAGAGCAATAAGCTGAGGTAGGGAGTTTCCTAGTCTTACCCGCGTATTTATTTAATTTCTCTCACTGTACTTTACAACCAAGAGCTTCTTTGTCTTATTGATCTTCGGATGGCCGCCAAGAGATTGTATGTTGTAGCAATAAGCTGAAGTAGGGAGTGTCCTAGTCTTACCCTCATATTTATTTAATTTCTCTCACTGTATTTTACAACCAAGAGCTTCTTTGTCCTATTGATCTTCGGATGGCCGCCAAGAGATTGTATGTTATAGCAATAAGCTGAGGTAGGGAGTTTCCTAGTCTTACTTGCATATTTATTTAATTTCTCTCACTGTATTTTACAACCAAGAGCTTCTTTGTCCTATTGATCTTCGGATGGCCGCCAAGAGATTGTATGTTATAGCAATAAGCTGAGGTAGGGTGTGTCCTAGTCTTACCTGCATATTTATTTAATTTCTCTCACTGTATTTTACAACCAAGAGCTTCTTTGTCCTATTGATCTTCGGATGGCCGCCAAGAGATTGTATGTTATAGCAATAAGCTGAGGTAGGGTGTGTCCGAGTCTTACCCGCATATTTGATCGCCAAAAACGTATTGTGTCACGAATTAAAGGTTTTCGCCTTTTTTTAGTACGAGTCATGAGTCAAGGCTCTAAACAGGCTATTCCTGCATCCTGTTATCTCTTCGGCATCGGTGACCTGTTGTAAGGTCTTGTCTTCAACCAGGACCATATTATCAAACAGGCAAAGTAGGCCTATGGACCTCGCAACCTTCGGGGGACCCAAATTTTTTTGCGATTTTTTTATTGTAATCTCATTCTGAGCTTTAATTTGATGTACGAGGGCCATGTACTTGAGCTTACTCAAATAAAAAATATCGTTTAAAATTCAGAACATCTTCCTTAGGATATGTTCACATGTTTTGAAATTAGCTTATGCATCACTGTTATTCAATTATTTTCGCCGTTGGCTGACTATTCACAAGTCAGCAGCTCTTGCAAACTTTGTATTAGAATATTATTTTGATAGTGTTGAGACATCTTGCAATTTTTCATTACCATTTCGTTTAAAATTACTTCCAAATTAAACATTTTTTTATACTCGAGATACTGACACAAACTCGCTTGAATGTGACCCGCAATTTATTTTTTATTAATTCAGCTTGTCATTATATCTGTTACTTACAAACTGCTTATATAAAAATTAAAGTAAAATCATTGAAATATATCTAGTTTTAGAAGTCCGGGAGTTGAAATTGGAGGACCTAGAAAATGCATTGCCTAAGGGTGTTACAGGGCTTCAGCACTGAGTACCAGGTTAGAAACTTATTCTACTAAAAGATCTACAGTGTATGTCTGCTTTATGTACGTTATATTGGACGTTTCATTACAAAAATTAAATACAGAAGAAGTAAACAACAGTGATAACAATATACCTTTTGCGCTCAACGTAGCACCAGTGATTGCATCAACAATATTGTCTAAAATCAACCAATTAATTAAGATAGAATCAAACTACAAAAATCATGCTTCAATAAAAATTATAATTCATTAAGATTAAACAAATAAGAAAGAGGAGCACTTTGAAAAAGTTCGCCATTCGAGTTTTCTTCCATTTTTTTCCACTTTGTTATTTGTTTACAATCTTAATGTATTATAATTTTTATTGAAGCATGATTTTTGTAGTTTGATTCTATCTTAATTAATTAGTTGACTTTTTGATGTTACTTTAATCCTTTCTAAGGCTGTGGGAAATAAAGTTCTCATCAAATTTTTCGATGAAACAAAATCCTATATGTTCCAATTTCTTATCTCAAAGCTTTAAAAAGTTTTTGACTTTTTAATTAATTATTAATGAATGAAATTAATTAACAAAAAATTAATGTCATCCAATAATCTAACTGAAATTCTTTTCTTAAATTAATCTCAATCTCGAAGTTATTTTACTATACCATTAATAGAAATAAACGGCCCTTGATAGGGTTAAAATGGGACATTGGTATAACTAAACTAAACCTATTATCTCTAGTACATTCCAGTTAGAAGCTTGCTATTATTAGAGTAGTTTATCTTGCCCTAAAAAGGGCAAATTATTGGTCTGGAGATGTTATTGTTAGCTTTTGTTACAACACCCATTTTATAGCAGCGAAGTGTAACCAAGCCTGATTTTTGCACCATAAGAAAAGACAAACATCAAGTCGTATCTTATAATAGAAATAATGGCACATTCACATCAAAACCATGTCATAAAAGTTCAAAATGAAGTAATACAAATAGTTGTTTTCAAAAAATGAGAGTTGAAATAATAATAAAATATAATATCAGATTATGTGTTTTAGACCCGCGAGAGTTATTGAAATATCCACATTGATTGTTGACATTCTTTCTTTTTTCCTTCCCGTAACAATATTGATTGTGTAAATGTAAGATTAGGAAAATAAAATCATTTTGTAATATATCATATTCATATTTCGTCGCTTTGCCATGTTTTCAAAAATTTTAAAGCATAGTTGAGAGCGTGTCGAGCAGCAGAGGAAAAGAAATGAACTTTCATTTTCTTTCTACTTCACAATTTTTTTACAAGATATTTTTTTTACAAAAAAATTGTATAAAATCCAGTGTTAGATATTTCCTGGTTGAAGCACGCGTTTAGAGTAGGTTTTTATTTGTATTATATTCGTTGACAGCAAAATTACTATGCTTTTAGCAAAACTTGGTAATAAAGAATAATCATATATATTAGAATTCATAGTGAAATAAGAACTGTGATTTACTAATAAACTCCGAAAAGAATTATCAATAAATTCTACTTGTTATATGCACTTCCTTATTTGAAAATTTATTCAAATAAGGAAGTACTTCCTCGTTAGAAGCAATTTTTAAAAAGATGTTCGCAATGTCGATCTAAAAATGCAACATTTTTTTTTTTCATTGGCTTCTTCAAAATCTATTCCTGCTGAATATGTCTCAGTTGTAAATCAATTTATTCTACTAAAAATATATGAAACTCCATTTAATGAAAGTTAATGTAAATAGCTAAGCTCATAAATCAATTTTATTTATCAAACAAAAATAAAATTATATTTATTATAAATACATGAGCACCTCTAAATTAATTAATAATTTAATAATTTGTCAGCTAATTATAAGACGAATTACAACCATCTTGAAAAGAAAGCAATTTTTTTATTATGTGACCATTGTTCAATCAGATAAATGATTTTATAAATTTGTATATATAAAACAATCTTCTTTCAAAACATATGCATTTTTACAAAAGTTTATCCAATATTAAAGGTTGCTCGAAAGTAATTTTGTTAAAAACCACCCAATTAAATTTCTTAATGATTTTTAACACATAATGGTATGCTACATTTAAATATTTTGCGTCAAGAAGAAAATTTGTTAATTTAGAAATAATCCCATTTTTAAGCTGTTGATTTTTCCTTTTACCTTCGTGGTAACTGATTTCTTGTATTTCTGACTTAAATGGGAAAAACACTCAATGTTTTTTTATATTTTTTCGCAAGACATTTTATAAATTTCATGTTGTTCCTTAATGCAAGCTTATAAACTTTTTTCTTTTCATTTCATAAAAGTAATTATCATTTTAAATTAGCAAAAGATATAATAGAAAAGCGTCGTTTCATCAGTAAAATCTCTTATGAGCAATTATTTATAGAAAATACAATGAAGCGTTGCCAGTCCAAATTCCTTAAATTACTTTCATTGAAACCTTTTCAAATTTACCATAGAAAAAATATAGTTTAAATTTTTTAAGTTTTTACCTTCCTGGAAGATTTTGTCTCTGCAAAAAACGCAAGTAATTTTGATGTTTGTGTTTTTGTTTTTCCTCTTTCTTTTGAAATAATGCTTTTTGATGTACAGATCTCCTTTGTCTTTTGTTAGGAAATTTCGGGCTAAGAGAAGTTATGTTTGGCGTAATGCAGGTTTCTTACAGAAATATTTCCCAATTATTATTTTGAATCCATTTCGAATAAAGTCCTTAGCCCTTGAAAAAATGGACTATAATGGATTCCTTGTTTGTTATGTTTCGAGTACCTCTGAGTTTATCTTTGTTTTTTGGCTTTCGTTGTGTGATATTGATTTCCATTTTTCTTTGTTTTTTGTTTGCATTTGCAATTGCGCTCGACTTAAACAGTGTTTAAATTTTATTATCTAATTTTATCGTTTTTAAATAAAAATTGTGTTGTTTTTGTTTAAAGTTTAAGTTAATTTTCTTTTATTTTTAAATTTATTCGAATCTTTCTAGTTGATTGTTTTTAAGCTCAAGTAACATAAACACACTTTCAAAATTTCGCATTCTTATTTGCAATTGCAAAATATTTAAATTATAAATAAGGAATATCTCAAGGCAGTGGCCTTTCCACAACAAAGCAATCCCACAAACAACCTATTTCTAAATACCATTAACGCACCATTTGTCAAAAATATTCCCATCTTTTGACTTCCATTTTCCACTTGGGCGTTAATTGCGAAACTTTTCTGACAAGGTCTTGAAAGGCATTTTTTCGAATAAAAGACCAGAAATTCCAAGTGTCATATGCTCTGAAGGTCACAGACAGAAGACACCGCAACAATTTAAGCAGATTTAGAAAGACTGGAAGAAGCTGCCAATGAAAACAATACTGCGGGTATAACCACTTCCTTCTTCCTGAGTTGTAATTCTGGGTCAGCCCATCAAAACAGAAGAAGCTTCTTTGACACAGGCAGATATAAATCTTTAAATAGGCGAACTCTGCCCGTTTGACCTTCTTGACACCTTAATCGTTAGTTACTTTCGCTTGCGGAACTTTCGTTTTCCTCAGAAGTAATCTTCTTCCCGAGTTATAAATTAAAGCCCGAAATCATGGTTTCGACAGCAGTGGTTAATTTTTTCTG
>BGPR01000984.1:200232-212297 GCA_013235015.1 Araneus ventricosus | reverse complement strand
TCATTGTTTCCAAGGTTGGGTTTCAATACTTTCGTTTGTGAAACTTTTCATTTCTTTCTCAGAGGTCATCTTTCTTCTTTGCCTTTATAGTTTTAGGTTGCAAAAGTTAATCTTTGTGATACTGTACTGAAAGGAATATTTACACACCCGAAATATTTTTGGAAAATTTTAAAATCTGCTTTAACCTTTATAAGTATATTTAAACATCTCTCTGAAATAATATAAAATTATTCCTTTAAATTAAACTATAAAACATTGACCATGAAATTATATAGCATTGGTGAGACTCTATTTCCATGTTTCCCAACGCAAGGCGATTAATCACCAAAATTTTCAAATAAAAATTCTAAATATTATTGATGAGGATTACGAAACCTCTATTTTTATTGGAAAATAAAATGCGACATTGAAGCTTATTTAATTTAAGGTTTCTTTAATTACTTTCACAAAAGACATGCCTCAAGAGTAATCTTATTTCTAGTCTTAAATTTAAGTCCCAGGTTGAAGTGTTGGCAGACAATTCATATTTATGTATAGCTTTTATTTAAATAATGTTTACAAGCTTATTTCCCTTCCTCTCATTACCACAAAGCCGTGTTCTTGTAAGATGCAGAAATTTAGTCAATTTGCCAAACTTTTTGTGTAACAATCATACACACCATTAAAGGGATTTATTTCAACCTTTATAAATATAATAAAACAAAGTGTAAATACTGTAACAAAGTGTAAAAGTGTAGCACTGTAATATCTATTTTTTTCAGAATTAGCTACTTTCACTTATAAAACCGTTTTTCCCTTAGCCATCAAATTAAATCACAGATCGCGGTTTTGATTGAAACTATTAATTTGACTTTTAGCGCCAGAAATCTACATATTATATTTATTATTATCATAGTCTTATATGTTCATTAAGAATGAAAAAATCACTTATATTTCCACATCTTTAATTAGTAACTCTAAATACATTTAATCTATATATTTAAAATAATTTGGAAACAAACAAAATATTCACCGAGCTCGCCAGCCTCAACCACTCAACTATTTTGACAATTTTTTTACTTTTTTAATTGGAAAGGTTATGACGTCTAGATATGTCACCAAGGGTCGCCTGCCCTCGCTAACCCCATTTTCGAACGAAATCGAAAAACCTCTTTCGGACAGTGCATTCTTTATGGGGATAAACGTTCGGACAGTTCACCAGCAACATCGACATATTTTTTAATTGAAAAGTTATGACGTCTATATCCCCCACCATCACCCATTTTTGAACGAAATAGAAAAAACACTTCTCCACCATACATTCTATATATATTTTTTCGATCAAAAATGGAGGTTGGTGGGGGCAAACGACCTTTTATGACATATCTAGACGTCATAAGCTTTCATATGAAATAAAATTTGTCGAAATCTGTCGGGTAGTTGTTTCTGGCGAACTGTCTAAAGATTTTCCCCTATAAAATATTCTTCACCGAGTCCGTCAGCCTCAACCACCCGACCAATTTTGATAGTTTTTGGTTCATATAACAGGTTATGGCGTCTAAATATGTCGTCAAGGGTTTCCTGTCCCCCACCACCCCCATTTTCGAACGAAATCTAAAAAACTCTTTCCCACAGTACATTCTCTATGGGGAAAAACCTTTGGACAGTCCACCAGCAAAATCACCCGACGGATTTCGACATCTTTTTTCTAATTGAAAGGTTATGACGTCTATATCCCCCACCACCACCCATTTTTGAACGAAATAGAAAAACACTTCTCCACCATACATTCTCTATAAGTTTTTTTTCGATTTCGTTCGAAAATGTGGGTTGATGCGGGGCAAACAACCTTTGATGACATATCTAGATGTCATAAGCTTTCATATGAAATAAAATTGTTGAAATCGGTTAGGTGGTTATGGCTGGGGAACCTCTGAAGGTTTTTACCATATTATTTTAAATATATAGATCGCGACAGTACCATTACAATGGCGTGTCAAAAATATTGTAAAATACCTATTGTAGGTGATGGAAACTGTTTAGTTAGGGTGATATGATTCTGTATTTATGTATATGAAGACTTTTATGCAGAAATTCGAGAAAAATTTATACAAAATATTACAACTAGATGAGGTTTATTGAAAGATTTTACAATTTTAAAGGAATCTGTTGTCTACAAAGAATATGAAATCTACTAATGGTCTGTCCTACTGATCTTCATTCTTAAATTAAAAAAGTAGTGGCTAAGAGCCTCGAAGCAGCAAGGTGGCAGAAGTAGTGCTGAGGAAAGTAGGTGCTGGGGCGGCGAGAGCGGCTAGTTTTGTTTCTAAAATTTTCATTTTTGTTCTAAGACACGTTGTTCTGAGAGTTTACTTCAATGACTTCGACTTGTAGAATCTCTATTTCTTGTGATGTAATTTTCTTTCTTAACCAAAATTTAATGTCCGAAGTCACAATGTTTCCACAGTGATGGTTGAATTTTTGTAGATTTTCGTTGTCCCTTATATAATAGCAATATTTATATGGTTATTGTGCTATTCTTTGGTGGAACGCATTACAAATGCTAACACGATCGGGCGCAACTCATATGTGAGATTAAAAGCTAATATTTTGCTTAGGCTTAAAGAAAAGACTTGGAAAATGCAAAAGTTAAGCAATATCGACTAATTCTCAGTAAAACAATTATAAACAACGTTAATGGGTTTTAAACTTCCATTTTTATCTAAATTCAAGTGACACAATGGTCTATTGTTTAAAACATTTATTGTAATTACCCTTTTCTTAAAAGCAACTTTCTTTCTTAGTCATAAAATTAAAGATCTAATTAAAATATAATTAATTATTTTGGCAATAACAATTCAAAATATTTATACAACCTCTGCCATTATTCTTTTATTCAACTAGAATTCTTGATTAGTTACTATAGTTACAGTTTTGTTAAAAGTTTATAAATTTAAGTAATTCAACATTCGAGACGGTTATCTACTTTTTATTATTGAATACTTCATTCAAAGCCTACGAGACCATAAAACAAGCACTATATTAAATACGGTTTAAACATAAGACAGAAGAAAATTTATAGGTTACAGGTAGGTGAAAATCTGACCTTCTGTAAGAAGATTTTCCCCAGATATATATTGTTAATTATAGAATTATTTAACTTTATTTAATTAGAAGAAGTAGCTACCACATTTTCTTTCAGAGGAATTTTAGGTATCATTTTCGTCCAATCAAAAAATTAGGAACGCAGACATCTCATTTACAAAGCTCTTAATAATTTTAAAGTCTTGACCGCAATTCAAGCCGTAACTCGTAATTATAACAAAAACATTTAACCTCCATTAATTCCTTGCATGCAAGTGGAAAAGTCATTTTAAGGGATTCATTATTTATGTTATACAAATCTAACTTCGTAATACTTAAATTTACAAAGAAAAAAATATAAGAGGCAACGTTAAAAGTCATTCTTAATTTCCAAAAAAAAAAATGATGGCTTGCAATTGTGGTGTTGTTTCCAAATTCTAAAGTACTAAGTAGTGCATGATACAACACCCCGTTATTTCTTTCCTGTGTATGCGGAACCATTACGGATTAAACCAACCGTGCAGAATCAGAAGCGTTGCATCCTGTATGCTATTTCCACCATGTCCGTCTTTCACAAAGTTACATTTATGCATCAAACTTTTATTACTTTGTAGAAAAACTCGGCGCGATTGTTAAGTAACTGTTACATTTTCTACTCGTATTTGTATGACCCTTTTACACTGATGATGTATCATTAAAATTCGTCTCGTTTGTGTAATGGCATGCTTGTCAACAGCTTGCTTCCTACAGGTGTTAAATCCATTTTATTTTGTTAATCTGAAATTGACACTGAATCTGTTTACATGACGGTGGATTTAACAATTAGTAGCTAACAAATATTAAGTCAAAGTAAATGTTATTTTGAAATTAATTTTTTCTATGAATCTCACAAAATCAAAACTTATCTTTAGTACTCTGCGTTTTCCTGCTTCTTTGCAATTTTTGTATGTGTTCTAGAGAACGTTAAAAGTTTAGAACAATTAAAGAAGAGGTGAGGAATGCTTCTGTACAAACTGAAACAATCAAAACTAGATATCAGTGACTTGCTACTAAGGATCTGCACTGTCTTGATATGGAATGTTACCCTAGTATCACAAAGATATTGTACAATATTCTACGGTATTGAACAATATTCGCAATATTGTATAATATTGTACAATATCATATAATATTTTATAATATTGTACAATATCATATAATATTTTACAATATTGTACAATATCATATAATATTTTATAATATTGAACAATATCGTGCAACGTGTTGTGCTACCTGGGTATCTACATCAATTGAAAGAAGGAAAACTGTATATCTTTGGGTTAGAACTAGCGTTCTGTACCGATTTGGTCTTTAGCCTTAAGATTGCGTGTTTTTAAATTTTCATATTATTCTTCTATAACGGTAATTCTGGGAAATAGGAAACAGTCTTCCCCCCCCCCCGCGCGCTTTTCAAGTCACTGGAAGATGAGATCTTCGGTCCCTTTCAATCGAACGTGGTGTTACCTGTTCTTGTCTTCATTAGTAGCAATAAATGTAGCCATCACACATGATGGATCGAAGAGTAAAACTATCTACTGGGTGATTAAAATATAGAAATTTTATTGTTCTGTACTAACTCGTACTAGGAATTAAAAATTCTACTAGTATAATATGTGTACCGCCCATAAGGAAATGTTTAAAGTTTCATCCTTCCCTAAAATTCATATTTCTTATCTGCATTAGCTTAATTTTACTGACCTATTTAGCGTTTAATATAAATTCGTTTGTAGAAATATTAGCATTAAGAAAAAAAAATTGAACTAAACTGAAAAAATTCTTTAAACTTGAATTTGCAGTACATTACATTACTTGGAATTAAGATACTGCATGACATTGCTTGGAATTAAAATATTTTTAAATTCGTCATTCTAAGAATGTGTAGCTTAAAATAATCTATGCATGATTTCATTCAAATAAAATATTTCATTTTCTTAGGCCTCCCCAACCTCTAAGAATTAAGCTTCATCATCCCACCCAGATTCGAACAAAATGCAACCAGACCCGAACCAGGGTCGTCGAAGTCCCTACTTTCAGCTAAAATATTATTTCGCTATTTAAAAAATGGCTTTTAAACGGCAAAGAATATTGGATTTTTTTTGTTTATTTCATTTTTGTCTCCGAACTAGCAGAATCGATGAAAGCAAAATGTTTATGAGGCTTAATTCAGGAATATTCATTCTTCAAAAGCTAATCGTCATTCTTAAAATATCTCTAATATACAAACAGGTTTTGTCTCATTAATGTGATTCGAAATAAAAACAACGAAGTAAGTGGTACCGCTATTGAAGAAGTATCTAAGAGCCACCCTCATGTTTATGAACTTAAATTCGGGAATATTCATTCTTCAAACGCCAATCTTCATTCTTAAAATATCTCTAATATACAAACAGGTTTTGTCTCATTCATGAGATTCTTTCGCCATAAAAACTACGATGTAAGTGGTACCGCTAAAGCAGAAATATCTACAAACCGACCTCATATATTCAAACATAGATGTATTACACATGAAATCAGATAAAATGTTGATACTTAAAATAAATGCAAAATGACTTAAAATCTACGGCGTAACAAATAACCATTTTTCATAAAATTTTGAATTTAAATAAAAATTAAAGCGATCTTTATTTTGGTATAAATTTATTTGGTCTGCTGTCTCCATTTGTCAATATTTTACCAACATGTTTAAGTATAAGCTTTTTGCCTTTCACCATTACCATTAAAGATTACTCCAGCATTTTAGTGTTTACCAAGAACTTCAGCTTTAAAATTTTTCATCAGATAACGAAAGGCAGCTGGTAATAAAAGGTTGATTACAATGTTTAAACGGCGGACAGGTGTTGTCTCTTCGAACGTGGCTTTAAACGTCAGCTTTAAACGATTTAATGATAACATTTTTTACTCAAGTTTTGAGATCAGGTTTTTATCCTGGAGAGGCATACGGATTTTATATCTGTTGCAAATTTAATCATATGAGTAAACGCAGAAGATTTTCTTTTTGTGTTTATTTTTCCATTTGGATGATACCAGCTAAATTTTGTTTTCGATTTTTTAAACTGTATTATTTTAGTAACTAGGTCGTAGCAACTGTAAGATATTATTTTGTTTAGAGATAAAAATACATTTGAAAATTCATACGTAATTTTATGCACTTAAGTTGCAATAAATCACACCAGTTGGAGTAATTTTAGAGAGTTTTGTCAAACTTTGCTTTTCAGAAAGAGAAATATTTAATAAAATCATTTATCTGAAACCTAAAAACTATATTATTTTTATATTTTTCTTCTTTTATATATTTTTAAATATTTTAACCATGAATGTCACTTAAACTATGCTCCACTCTGAAAATTTTCTTCAATTACTACATGAATAATTCGTAACTGAGATGTATGTAATAAAAGAAAATATAGGTTTTCCGTAAATCTGAAAAAACAATTCTTCCATTCTTAACTACTTTCATTTAGCAGACTTGGGTTGACGATTTTAAGCCTTCATCTATATACTTTTCTTCGATAAAACTAATCAAATGAGTTTCAATCAGTATTTTTTGGTACACATTCACAAAATATCTGATTGCAGAACCCTAAGTCTTAAATCGATTTGAAACACATTCTTTGTTCAGATTAAGATCAAGAAGTACTTATACAGTCAGATAATTTCTTACATACATGCGTAATTGGTTGCCAAGATCCCTAAAATGCCTCACATTCTCAAAACCTATGTTCCCTCACGTTTCATCATAGACACTGGAGCCATTACTTGTCGCTTGAGGTCAATTTTTACTTTCATTCTACGGGAAGTCTTTAACTAAAAGAAGGTTGGATATTTTTGCTATATTTTTATAAAACCTTCTTTCTTTATGCATCTTTCTTCATTTAGATGTTTGGGTAATTTTAATCTTGCCGACTTTCCAGGGAGTTGTAGAATTGCTGCAGAAAGCAGTTGATAATTATCTAGAATTAATCGGTATTATTATTTCTTGTAGAGGAAGAAATCCAAATTATTTCTAACCTGTTTGCTTGATATTTATATTTTATTTCATGTTATTAATTTTACGTTTTGTTTGTGAAAAATAAAAAAATGAAAGAGCATATTTGATTACTTTTTGTGGTTTAAATTCTTTAAATGCAATCAAAATACTTATAGGCACCACGCTGATTAACTGGTAGAAAAAATGGAAAAATATAATCATTTTCATTTAAGGCATTTATTTAAGTTAGGTTTGAAAAAATAATGAAGACAATTTAAATGTTTTTTAGACTTCAACAGAAATATTAGTTCAAATAAAAAGAATATATTCTGTTCTGCATTTCTTCAAAAATATTGCTGAAATATTTCACCGCGATAAATATATGGAAAGAGGAGAATTCTATAACACCAATTACTCAAAAGGTAAATGATAAATACTGCGTTACCTTAAAAATATCAGTAGAGTATGAACTTGTTTTCTACTGATAGTTAAGAATTTATGTTTCATAATAGACATTTACTGGATATACAAGCACCTATTTCACCTATACATGTAAATTAAAAACATTACAAAATTTTATTATTAAAATATTTTTCATTCCTGTTCAGTTTTCTAAGAAGAGCGTTTCTCTTAAATTATTTTCCTTTTAGAATAATCGTTAAATTCTACTTAACTGATAAATATATCGAATAAAGTATCAGAAATATTTAAAATTTAATAAGATTATCCATTTGTATTTAAGATATTTTAAATTAGAAGTAATTGATAACATCTCTAACAAAGTGAAAATGGAAGACAAAAATCTTCAGTTTATATTCCTGCTTCTGAAAAATACTGATATCAGTATTTTTCAAGAGCGGAAATATAAACCTGCTTTTTTGCAGGAATATAAATTTCAGTTCCTTTGATCGACCACTTTTTGATGAATATTGGCCTTTGATGTTATTATTATTTTTTACATTCGCATATTTATCTTTAGAAAATAAGTTATAAGGAAATTGAATAAGTAAGAATGAATATGTTTCAAAGAATTTTCCATAAAATTTACAAGTGTATTTAAAGTAGACAAAGATTGATAAAAGGTTAAAAATTTGCATTTTTACGATTTAAGCTAGATATATCTTGAGCTCATCCTTTCATTTTATTTGAAGGAATTGCTAAAAATGCTAATTCAAATTATCCATTCATTGAAAATTAATTTAATTAAAAAATATATAATTGAAATGTGCGTAAAAAATATAATCATAAAAATACCGAAATAAAAGTGCGATACATTAATTTTCATTTTTATTTTAACTCACTTCTAGTTTTTACACTTTTATCAACAATAATTTTCATACTCTCTATTAACTATATGTTTTGATAGTCTTTAAACATAAAACAGACTTTTAAACTCCTTCCAAGAAAAAAAAGGTTAGCAAAAATCAAATATGTTTTTCCAATATTTATACGGTAATTTAAAAGTTACGGATACGTAATACAAAAACTAATGTAAATCCTGATATTTAGACAAACTAATCATTTCTATTGGTTCAAAATATTAGAAATATCATCCACATAATTTCTATTCATTTTAATTAAGTACTTTAAGTTCAGGTAAGTTATAAATGGAATGGCACTATGCGATCTTTAAAAAACAAAAGAGATTAACTTGTCGGAAGATATATTTAAACTCGATTTCAGAGTTCATAACTTTTCAGTCATTTCTCTTGCTCACAAATCAGTCTAATTCAGCTTGAAGTCAATGAAGCATTTTGCGATTTGAAATTTCGAATTTATCAATAACTAAACGTAACTACGATTCGTCTACCAAAATGAAAAAGAAGCAAAATTTATATTTTCTCAAAAATTATATTTTCTCAAAAATACATTCCAAAAAAAATCGAACACCATGCTTTATTCATTTCTTCTAATAAAAGTATAGCATCAAAGATAATGTTATTGTTTAATTTCGAGTAATTCCATTCTAAATGAGAAGAAGCTTCCAAACACATCCATGTATTAATTAATCTTTGGATGTATGATGAGGAAGAGGAAGAAAAATCACGAGACAACCTTTCACTCACCTCTCAGAACCTGAGCGAAGTCAGCCGACACCGCCGCAGCCAGCAAAAAAATCGCCACCCACCGAACCATCTTCATCAGCAAATCAACAAACACAAACTGACAGCGGACTGCACCATGCCATCCAACTTTCGAAAGCGAAAACCCCGCGGTTCCGAACCGAAAAAGTTACCGAACGGTGTCTGAAGCTAGGGGGAGGACACTGAACCGGATCGGAGCAACGTACGAGGAAGACTCGGGGAAAACTCTCCAATGGCTGATGTTTGGCCTATTTATGTTGGTCTTGCTAAGGTCAGGTAAGAAACGGGACTAGGTTTGCAGGCTCGTCTCTGATGAGATCACTTGCATAAACATATCGCACAGCAAAAACAACTGTCAATCGGTTTTGTTGTGGCTGATCCTGTGCACCTTGTTTGTCTTCTATTCAACCGACGTTTCAAAACACAATTATTGGAAATACGCCTAAAGAAATGATACCTTTGATTCTGTTATTCCTAGAGTTTCGATTTATTAATTTTTTCTCAATTTTTCTCTTATTATTAGAAAAATGTATTTAATAAAAATGCAAGCTTTACTTCCGTAACAACACGACTTCAAATTGCTACAGACACTTTATTTTAGGATAGGATAAATCAGAAATATATTTTATTGAAGGTAAGTAAGAAACGTGATAAAGTTTGTAAGCTCCTCTCTGATGAGCTCACTTGCATAAACATATCGAAAAGCAAAATCAACCGTCGATCGGTTTTGTTGTGGCTGATCCTGTGCACTTGTTTGTCTTCTGTTCAACCTACGTTGAAAAACACAATTCTTGCGAAAAGAATTGTTACCTTCGAATCTGTTATTCCTGGAGTTTCGATTTATTAAATGTTTCCCTATTTCGTGCTTATCGTTAGAAAAATGTATTTTTTATAATGTATAAAAATGCAAGCGTTACTTCCATGCACAACACGACTGCAAATTACTACAGAGGGTGACACTTTATTTTAGGATATATTCAGTATTATATAAATCAAAAATGTATTTTATTGAAGGTAAGTATGAAACGTGATAAAGTTTGTAGGCTCCTCTCTGATGAGCTCACTTGCATAAACATATCGCACAGTAAAAACAACTGTCAATCGGTTTTGTTGTGGCTGATCCTGTGCACCTTGTTTGTCTTCTATTCAACCGACGTTTCAAAACACAATTCTTGGAAACACGCCAAAAGTAATGCTACCTTTGAATCTGTTATTCCTGGAGTTCCGCTTTATTAAATGGTTCTCTATTTCGTATTTATCATTATAAAAATGTATTTAATACAAATACAAGCGTTACTTCCTGGAACAACACGGCTGCAAATTGCTACAGAGGGTCACACTTTATTTTAGGATACGTTCAGTATTATATAAATCAAAAATGCATTTTAATGAAAGTAAGTAAGAAAAGTGATAAAGTTTGCAGGCTCTTCTCCGATGAGCTCACTTGCATAAACATCTCGAAAAGCAAAATCAACTGTAGATCGGTTTTGTTATGACTGATCCTGTGCACCTTGTTTGTCTTCGGTTCAACCTATAACGTTGTGAGACAGGATTCTCGGAAAACACGCCAAAAGAATTCAAAATCCTTTGAATCTGTTGTTCCCTAGAATTTAGATTTATTGAATTTTCTCTATTCCGTCTTTACCATCAGAAAAATGGAGTTATTAAAGATACAGTCAAATGTCAAGCGTGACTTTCGTGCACAAAACGATTACGAAATATTAGAATCCATGATATTTTTTCCCGCTTTACAACATTGTATAAAATTGAAATACATTTTGTTGAAGACCGGCAAGAAACTCGAATAAATTTGTAGGTTCGCTTTTCGTGAGCTCGATTGCGTAAGCACATTGAACAACAAAAATAACCGGCCAATGGTTTTAATAACATTGCTTGTATTATAGCAAAAACAACTGTTGATTGGTTCTGTTGTGACTGATTCTGTGCACTTTGTTGTCTTTTTTTCAACCTACCTTGCGAGACACAATTTTTGGAAACACGGCAAAATAATCTAAAAGTATTTGACTTTGTGTTGTTCCTATAGCCCCGTTTTATTAACTTTTTAACGTAAAACAAAGTTTCTACCATTGGGGTCTCAGGAAGGAATTTGATTCACACGCCAAAACGCCATAAAGAAACGTTGTATGGGAGATCCTCTATATCTCGGTAACTACATATGTTAAAAACATAACTAATGTCTTATTTTAGAGATAAAGGGTAACAATAGAAGTTGCAAAAAAAATTGGAAATTTGAATTGTAGTTCAGCGACTACTGAGTCGGAAAGTTGGGTAAAAATACGCATGAGGTGCGCGCGCACAATTGGCTGACGCCATTGAGAAATGCTTACATTGCTTGTGCATCCACTGGTAAAACTTCATTAAATTTAAATGTAACGACCATTCATTCAGTATTCCGTATACATCACAGAGTAAGGGAGTTAATAATTTGTCTCATGATGTTCGAAGCTAGTAAAGTAGTCCTACGCCTTTAAAATCAGCGGCTATTTGAAAAAGACAGCCTCCACTCATATTTTATCTCTATTCCATGTTTACCATTAGAAAAATGCAATTGATGAAGATACATTAAAATATCAACGTGACTTCCAGGGACAATACGATTTACTGGAGAGGGTGACATTTTTTTCAGGATACCTTAAATATTATATAAATAAAAAATACAGCTTGTAGTAAATGTATTTCAGTTTGTAGGTTCTATTCATGAGCTCAATTACATAAACATAAAGATAAACAAAAATAATCGTCGAACGTTTTGCTGTAAGTGATTCTCTATAACTTGTCTGTGGCCTGTTTGAGTTCGCAAGACAGAATCAAGTGGCAAGCCGAAACTCAATTGAAAGGCATTAATTTTCTAACTCAATTGAAAGACATTAATTTTCTAACTCAATTGAAAT
>BGPR01000984.1:173466-198636 GCA_013235015.1 Araneus ventricosus | reverse complement strand
CTAATTTCACAACAGTGTGCTTCTGAAGAGATAACAAAATACTTCCATTGTGAACATTTCATGTATATTCAAAATTTCATCAAAAGGCAGCTCTTGTTCCCAATACAGCTCCTTCGTAAATTACCAAAAAAAGGCACTTTTATAAAACTTTTCAGTAAGAGAATCTAGAATTTTTAAGATACACCCAGTTGTCTTATGGTTCTAATTTCACACCAATGTCCTTCTAAACCGGGTATAAAATACTGCCATTGAATACACTGTCATTAACCTCCTGTGTTCTTTTATACTTCTAATGACGGCACAGTCTAAAAAAATATTTTTTTCTTGCCAAATCCGAAGTAGGCACGTAGGCCTATAAGAATGAAAGAAACTCGCTTAAAACCGCTTTTCAAAAAAAAATTTTTATTAGTGTGCTAAAAAGTAGATTTAATTATTTTGTACTTTTTTATTTTTATTTTTTATTCTTTAAATACACTCATCACTATGAATATTAAGGAACAGAAAAATAACTTTTACTCAAAAATTATCTGCCGGTTGACGACGCCACGCGTATGGAATAGTCAAAATTTAATTAAATTGATGGATTAACTGATAAGTAAACTCTGAAAATATTAAAATATTTTATTGCCATCGAGATTACACGGTACTCAAAAATTCAAAATTGTAGTTTATCAGGAAATGATTGAAAAATCTATTTCAAAATTCCATCTTAACAATCACGAATCCAATCAAGTTAAATAAAAGTGTTTTAAAAAGCACAGGAAGAATCTTTTCGTTCAGTTAATAAAACAAATGCTGAACTTATTATGAAATGTATAAATAAATCCATGAATTTTTGTTTGGCTGAATACTCTATCGAGAATTTAATTTATGAATGGGCATTAGGCAGATGTGCTGTTGAAGTAACTAACTAGTAAATGAACTGTTTCAAAACTGAGGCAAGCAAATTAAAATTTAAAAAAATGAATCGTCTTAATGAAATGAAAAACGTGAGATGAACGTCATTTATTTTTGACTAATGTCCCAGCTTATATTTAATCCGCAAATGTGCGTCATCTACATTCCAGCTTTCAATTTGTCTTAGTTGAAATTTCAAAATTACTGGATATTTAAATTTAGACCATGGTAACATACATGATGGGTTAAGCTAAGACAAAAGAAAATACGATGAAAAAACGTGATTTACTTGATTTGAATATAGTTGTTTTCATCATTGGCAACGTTTAAAGTTTAGTGTAGTTTTATTAACTTCCCATTTTAACTGTTTAAACCCGAGGCGACTTTTTTCTTCTAGCTCCTTTAAAACCGGGAGTTTTTCGGAACAAACGACATGAATTGGACTCTCCCAACCCGGGTGGTCATTGTACCTGCCACCCCACCCCCTGCTATAACCTTTCTTTAAGGCGCACGCAAATGAGCTGTGGTTAGCGAGGATAATTGGACCCCCTACCGCGCTTTTCTCCTGAGGGATCTCAGAACCTCACCTCCCCTCAAAAGAAGCCAACCGCTTCAGAACGGCCTTCGCCGCTGTTAAGGGGAAATTTTCAGATCTCCCGGGACCGCCTCGCTCGGTGTGAGGGGGTTAAAACAACAGGATGTCTATTTTGTGACCGATATCGGAGTTTTGAGCAGCTGTCAGATGACGAGGACAACACCTGAGCTGGCACCCGCTCTCCAAACGTCCGCACCATCCCAGTGCTCCCCTCCGACCTACTTCTGCCTTACACCCCATTGCGAATCTGGAACCCTCCAGACACGAAGACACGTTCGTAAAATTAGTAAATTGAATGTGCATGTGTTCTTAAGTAAAATTGTTGATTGAAGGTTTTACTCTCGTAACACAATTGTTGGGCCGTAACCCTTCATAAAACTTCTAGCTAAACAATTGTTGATTTTATTATATTCCGCTTAGCAGGCTTTTGAGATCTAGCTCAAACTTCCTGTTCATTTAGCGTTATTGCTTCAGAATATCCCTGTCTTCCTGCTGCTGTGGTGCAGAAGTTTGGAGAGGGGATGCCAGCTCAGGTGCCGTCCTCTTCATCTGATCGAGGTTCAGAATTACGAGGTCCATCCCAAAATACCCCTCGTGCTGCTTCAGAACAGGACGTTAATATAACTAAATTAAACTAAGCTTAAGAATATCCCGCGATACCTCATGAAAAAAATCACTCAGATTTCCGAGAGAAGAATTAAATAGAAATAAATGAACAATATTTTATTCAAATTACAAATATGTTGCTCGATTATAGCATTTTAGTGGGAAATAAATTCTCTACCAAAATGATTTGAAACAAATTTGTGACTTTGAGAAATATGCTCAGAGAAAATAACAGAAGTTGCCCAAAATATATATATTATTATTTTTATTATTAAATATAATGAAATAATATATAATTATATTATTTTGAAATAACATAATTATATATTATTTAAGGTCTAATTAATACTATTAACAGTATTGATTCTACATACCGAAATTTTATTGCAATTACTCATGCGATTTTTATTTGGCGCAACCAATACTGGCTCTTGCGCCACAAAACGCAATAACAACAACAACAACATGCGATTTTTATGCAAAAATGAATAATTCAATGATAAATTTAATTAAAAACAGTTTTAAAAACACACTTTAATAGTGCATCGCATAACATTAGCATATTTTTTTTTATTTTAATTATTATTTTTTTTTAATCTTCGGATGATTCTTTTGAAACACTCTATCAGATCGCACCATTAATAAGAATCAAATTTAATTTTATTAACGATTAGCTGATAATTAAATTTCGAAAATAGTGCATTGTCATCGAGAAGACATAGGTGTATAAAATTTCAAAACTCTTGCCCATCAGGAAGTGGGTGAAAAATCGATACCTAAATTCTTTACAAACATGAAATAAGTCAGTTTAAATAAAAGCAATCAAACAAATGACAGGAGGCTCTCTTTTTCAGACAGCCGCTGAAGTTAAAGGCGTAGGACTAATTACTCGGTTCGAATTTCATGAGACAAATTATTAGCTCTCTTACTCTGTGGTGTTATACGGAGTACTGAATGAACGGTCGTTCCATTTCAATTTAATGCAGCTTTACCAGTGGATGCACAAGCACACAATGTAAGAAGTTTTCAATGGCGTCAGCCAACTGTGCGCGCGCACCTCATGCGAGTGACGTCACCAATTCATGAGTATTTTTGCACAACTTTGCGACTCAGTAGTCGCTGAACTACAATTCCGATTTTCAATTTTTTTTTCTTTTTTTTGTAATTTCTGTTGTTACCCTTTATCTCTAAAATAAAACATTAGTTATATTTTTAACATATATAGTTACCGAGATATAGAGGATCGCGTCGTCAATTCATGCGTATTCTTGCCCGACTCAGCAGTCGCGGAACTACAATTTCGATTTTCAATTTTTTTGTAACTTCTGTTGTTACTATTTAGCTCTAAAATAAGACATTAGTTATGTTTTTAACAAATGCAGTTACCGAGATATAGAGGATCTCCCATACAACGTTTTTTGTGGCGTTTTGGCGTGCGAATCAAATTCCTTTCTGAGACCCGAAAGTAGTCCTACGTTAACACTTCAGATGATCATGTATCCCATCATGCTAATGTACCTTTTATTAATAATTGAGAAAATTAATTATTGAATCGAGGTCGCTGTCACAAGAAAAAATTATTTGTACATGTCATCTGACACCTAACTGCCTGCTGTCTTGGGCTTTTCGTCTTGCAAGATACGCAATCGTATCCAAAACAAAATTCGCGAGACACATTCCACATATTTCACACGGACACGAATTGTCTGTATTTTGCAACTTATTTTTGGCATTGCAAGACTTTTAATAAACGTCACCATGGAAGATAAGTGACGGTTCATGTGCTTCATTTTCAAACTTTTTATCCATTTTTAAAATACAGGGTGTTCACAAATTAAGTGGTACATTTCAAGAATTAATTTTAAAAAACTAAAAATCTTAGAAATGAAAAATTTGTTTAGAGCCATTATCTGCGAAAATATTAAAACTGGAAGGAAAATGAAAGCATGTGTTTGTAGGTAATTTTACGCTCTTTAATTTTTTATTTCACATGTAGTGTGAAAACTGAAGAGTTTCCGAGATATTCAAGAAAAACTGAAAAATGAAACCAGAAAACGAGCATCGGCTTCTGCTGATCGTAACCATTGCGTACGGAATTTTCTCACTATAACAAATTTAGAACGGCGTAACGCCGCGTTACCTATCTGAAAAAAAGCCTTTTTTATTTGCTCTCTCATTTTTTAAAAAAAAAGCCGTAGTTCTAACATTTTTAGAGGGTTTTTTTTATTAATTTTTGTAATTTCTTAATTAACACTTAATTAACAATTAACACTTAATTTCTGAACACCCTGTATTTTACGTTAGTAAGCGATTATGCTTTCGAAACCGATACCCTATTAGTTGCCAATCTATTTTTCAAAGAAAATAAGAATTAAAAAGTTTCTTAAAAATAGCTTTTAAAAGCAAAGCTTCTATTAGTATGCTAAAATATAGAAAATAAATTTTTTAAATCAAAAAGCTGAAGGTCAAAGTAAAATTTCCAAAAGCCTGAGGCGGTGTTTCGAAGACTGTAAATAAATTTGACAAAACCAGTTTTTAAAAACACACTTTTATTGGTACATAAAAAAGGGTAGAAATTTTTTTAATTTCATTATTTTCTACTTTTTAGTCTTTGATGTTTACCTCAGTATTTTAATTGTTATTGTTACAAAGCTATAAAGCTGTTTCCCCGAGATGCTAATCTTGGCGACAGATTTGGCGACCATATTGGTGACTTGGCGACAAAAGGAATTTTCTAGAAAGACCTCGAACTGTAAACCTATTTCTACTGGCTTCATGAACTTTCTGGAGATTACGTCACTTCCTACGTAATGACGTCACTTCCTGTTGTAAAAGTATAAAAACAAGCTCTGAACATTGCCAAAATCTCAATTTATGATCCAACAGACCCCTGCAATAGAAAGCGACCGAGATACTCTCGCACTCTCTAAACTCCTTCCATGGTTCAATCTTCTGGTAGATTTTCATCTCGTCCATTAACTTTAATTTAATTTAACGAAAAATAATAAAATTAAAAACAATAAATAATTCAATTTTAAAAAAACCCATCTTTGCTTATGGTACTCCAATTCACTGCTTTATGGCTTCTCTGTCACTTTCACCTTACATCAGAAGATCCCTATTGCAACTTAACTAGCTAAGACCTGCAACCACTTCAACCCTGACACCCCTTCAGATGAACATTGTGTTCCTGCACTTCAGCCCACTGCTTCATGATGCTCCGTGCCTGCCTTCCGATTCACCTGTCTCATCTGCCCAGATACTCCTTCAACTGATCAACGGCTGTGAACCTGTCACTCTTCTTCTCCTACCACAACGTCCCATTGTGCTCTGTACCTGTCTTCCAGCTGACTCTTCCCCACCAACTACTGTTGCACAGACCCATCTCTCCCACGGAAACTGTATCAGCCTCATTGTTATCTCAACAAATGAAATTTATCTCCCTCAAGTCTGTCATGCATCAAGACACGCAAGTTGTTGGGCTTGCAGCCCCTATGAATTGCGTTTCCCTTCAACAATCTTGGATTTTGATCAGCAAGCAAGCTGGTGAGCTGATAAGAAACCTTTGAGCGCTGTGTTAAGATTTATTGGTAATATCTGTTGTGAATTTGTGCAAGTGATGTCTTAATACTTGTGCTACGATTCTTTTCTTAGAATATTTATAAAAATAAAGATCTTTATTTTGTTTTAATCCTGCTTATTGGACTGCATCCACGTACATCCACAAGACGTTTCGTTACACCTTCCTCAACCTTCAAATCAATTTTTCTCAAAGTGACTACCATTCGGTACCACAGGTATGGAATAAAATTTAATTAAATTAATTCATTGACTAATAATTAAGTTCTGAAAGTGTATTTTCATCGAGAACACGCAAGTATCTGAAATTTCAAAACTCTAGCATATTAGGAAGTGAGTGAAAAACCGATTACACAAATTTCAGTCAACGAACATGAAACAAATCAAATTAAATACAAGTATTTAATAAATTCGAATTTTAATCACATTCATAATATATTAATGAAAGCTTTGGAATTTTCTCTACCAAGATATTCATTGTGGCTTAACCACAATGGATATTTTAGGAGAGAAAATTCCAAACTGCGTATTTTTTTAAATCACTATTTAGATGCAACGTTTGCAAACGTGTTCAAAAACCGTTGAGCCAAGCTAGTTTTTATCTATATGCAAAGCTTTATTAGTATAACACATTGTGGCCATTATTGAGCCATATGGGAAAAAACCTTGATACTTTAGAATCGTTGGCGAGATTGAATTAAAACTTGGCGGGTGAATGCAGGGCATGTTGGGATTGTTTTTGAGCATCTTCACTCGTGTTGTTGTTGTTAATTGTTCGTTGAAAATGTCGAAATACAACGTTTCTGAGCGTATATCGATCGTCAAGGCCTACTATTCGAACAATAACAGCCCGATTGCGGCTCAAAGCAAATTTGCGACCAAGTGCAAGCTGAAGACAACCGGTCAAAGTGTTATAACAATCAAAAATGTGATTGAAACGTTCGAGTGAACTGATAGTGTCGATGTCTCGACACTTCAGCGATTGTTGCAGAAATTTGCCATTCGTCTGCGCCACGTCATAGCCATTGATGGCAAGCAAATCGAACATGCCATAAACTAAATCCGAATATCTGTAGTTACTTTTAAAATTTGAATAAAATTTTTGAACTCAGTAGTTTTTCAAAATTTTATTTTTTATTTCATATAGCTCAATAATTATCGCCCTGTATAATCCAACACTATAAAAGTGCTAAGTAAACACATTAGCCTCTGAAAATTGCAGTATGCAGCAGAAAATAGACTTCCTTCCAACCCGCTGAAATCGCGGGATACGCAGTCAGAGTGTTAATTTCCTTATCATTTGTTAGTGGTATTCTGTATTGTATTATTTTGTAAATGAGCCTCGCGCTTTTACAATATTTGCTATGATCTCCAGATTTTTGCTTTACAAAAATGTCTGCTTTTGGCACTTTTAACCGCCATTATCCGGCTAGCTCACAGGAAGTGAAATCGACGGTTGAAATAAAGTTGGACCAAAGTTAAATTAAATTAAATTTATTGTTCTTAAATTTTTCACGTAGAATTATTCTGGATTAACTAAGATCACATTACATTATACAACTCGCTAAGCATGGCGAGATTTGTCCGTCCCAGTGAGAGAGGAAAGCTATCGTTCTCGCGCGAACAGTCAAGTCACTATCCTGCTTGCATAAAAACCAATCCCACTATTGGCGCCTATGGGAATGTCTTTTACCACGCCAACTTTATCATTGTGTCCGCTAGAGTTTCCGCATTTGCTTTGATTGGCGCGAAACTGAGTGTTTTCTTCATCGCGTTTTCAAACACCTTTCATCTTTATTTACAATTAACAACTAATAACAAATTATTTTCAACTTTAAGACTCTCAAGAAGGAATTCATTTTACTTTACGTCACACACATACACACAAAAAAAAACTACAAAGTAGAAATGTTTACATCCTTATAACAGATTGCATCTCTCGGTCGTCGTCGAAATAGAAAAACTTTACATAGCATTTCTCACAAATAAAGCGAAATATCGCCAAATATTGACATCGAAAACACTCCCCATAGGCGTCTATAGTGGGATTGGTTTTTATGCATCCTGCTTCTCCTGAAAGCGAAAGGTCCTTGCAGCGCCATCCACCGGCAGGACAACGAAATAAAATGTGATCGTCACACATTCTAATAAAAGCGTTTTAAAGAAGCTGTTTTTATTTTTATTATTTTCTTCTCTTAAGTCTTTAATACATTTCATATAATTCATCGATAAATTAATATGGAATATTGTAATCAATTTTTCTTAAATTTTCTACCGAATGGGGTTTTTTATATAGAATAAAATTGAAATTAACAGTAAGTGATTAATTAATAACGAATTTTGGAAATTATTAAAATAAATATTTTATTGCTGTGGGGAACGCACAAATTCAGAGAGTAAATCCCATGTTTACAAAGTGAAAAAAATCAAATGAAATAAAAGCCTAAAGCGCGTACAAATCAAATATTCGACTGTGAATCTTTGAATGTTTGCAGATGAAAGTAATTAAGATGCAGTGTCACGGAATGGGCGTTGCAATGGTTGGGTAAAACTGGAAAAAAGTTATTGACTGAAAGTAACGAATGCTTTGGCTGATCCACGCATACTGCAAACCTTTCCAGTTGTTTAACTGTGAACAGGAGTAGCGATAGTGTCTGCCCGACGGAGGAGCACGATCTGCCCGACCGGGGGGGGGGGGTACGACAGGAGTGGCGTTAGCGTTTGCCCGCCAGGGGTCACAACCTGCTGTACGAGGAGACGAATGTAATGAAACTGGTCTTTTCAAATTTCCTTTATTTATCAAGTAGTTGAATACCCCTCACAAAAATTTCCCCATCGAGGTACAAAAATTTTCCCCGATGGAGGGGCACAGCAAACCCCGACAGGAGGCCCTGGCATCCTACGGTGCCCCCACTATCGCCACCCCTGTGGCACGATCTGCCCGACAGGGGGCACGGTCTCTCCAACGTTGGGGACTGCACGGGGAGAGTGTAATGAAATTGGTATCAAATTTTCGCCAGAACTTTATTTGTCTACTAATTGAATACCCAGTTGCGTGAAAGGGTACAAAAATTTTCCCTGACGGGGGAGTGGGGGCACAGCATACCCGACCGGGGGACCCTTGGCACCCCTGGTCCCCCCCACTGGCACCACCCCTGACTGTGAATCTGTTACGGTCATTAAAATGGTGAAGTATGAAAAATGCCATCGAATTCCCGTCTCCTGATTGAAAATCTTTATCTTCAGTATTGCAATCTTCAAGTAGAGCGAAACATAAAGTCTCAGGAAACGAGAATCTTAATGTAAAGTGATTCATTTGCTATTTTTAATATCGAAATCGCTACAAATTCGCTACATCCTTTATCAAAAAAATTGCTTAATTTTTGTTTTCACTACTTCAAGATAAAGAAATAAATAATTTAATACAATTAAACAAACTAAGCATTTTCAAGGCAGAATATGTCTTATAGATGATTAACACTTGATAAAACTGTTTTTCTTAAAAGGATTCAAAACTTTCAACTATTCTATCGCGAAGCAATTTTTCAACTCTCTGAGGAATGTAATATCTGGCACCACTACAATCTCTCTCTCTCTCTCTCTATATATATATATATATATATATATATATATAAAGGAGCATTTTTTTTTAGTATGTTCGGGGTTTTTTTGCCTTTATGCACATCCAGACACCGTTTGACTTACAGTGACCAAATTTGGAGCATGATGTATTTTTGTTTTTTCTTTTTTTTTTTTTACTTTTAGACATTTTTTTATTTTTCAACGTATATTTTTATTGACATTTTTTTCGTCCTAAAGAATTTTTTAAGCTTATCATTTTAATCAGCCGCCGGGAAAATTTCTGTTCATATATACTGTTTAAAATAAATGTTCTTTTTCCAAACTTCTAGCGTTTTCTTTCAAACCAATACTGTTATAAGGTACTAAAAAGACTAGATTCTAAAGGCTATTTATGTTTGTTGGGGAAAGTTAGTGACAATATTTGTAGGAAAAAATTAAAAACAGAGACGGGCATATCAAAAAATATGGATCCCTAGCGGGTTATCAGCTAGTGAAAGATCATTGTGCTTACTGGATTGGTTGAACAACAGAAACTTAATATTGCTGAAAGGATAATGAAGCCAAAATGCTAAAAACGATTTCAATGTCGGAAAACAAATGGAAATATTAAACTTTTTAAAACTTTTATTCAGAAAATCATATGCGTGATAGTCTTGATAAAGTTTTCGTTCTAAAATTGTGTTTTATTTTAAAATCAAATCGATTATGAACAAGACTTGATGAAATTGATTTTCATTTCAAAGGAAATAAATGTCTTATCTTGTGATAGTTACGAGTAGAAAATTATATACGAAGGAATTAAGTAACAAATTTTTTGCGAAATACTAGTAGTCATCGAATTTTTTTCGTGTGGAAATCAATTTTATTTTTAATCTGATATTACTGAGATTAAATTTAATCCATTCCTCGTTACGTATAAATTAGTTCATCCGCCTAGCATATTCGCTGCAAGTCATGGACTCGTATTCTAAATTAATAAAAATTTAGTAATGTATCTTTAAAATCGCGGAATGGAAACGTCACCGCTGCAACACTTCAATGGAAACACGGAGTCAATTTATCTCCTGCTTTAAGATTAGTCCATTTTGAAAGTTTCATTTTATGAAATCAGAAAATGAACCACCTCCTGCCTCAATGCTCCATTGTGATCTGTACCAGTCTTCCAACTGCCTCTTTCCTGCACGAACCCAGACCCAGTTTCGGCTCGTCCATTACATCCTCGTGCAGAGCTGCAGTACACCATGAAATTATTTTTTAAACTTGTATTTTTCGTTTTTCAACTTATTTGCTTACTTTTCCACCCTCAGAGTTCAATGACTTACGAAAATGCAAAAAAGTAACAAAAAATTGAAAGAAAAGGCATAAAATGAATCCAAAAGAAGAGAGACGCAGGTCTGAGCTGCAAAATAATCTGCCCCTCCCCCGAAATCCGTTCACTGAGCAGAAAATCCGGAGTGAAAACGCAACTCTTTCTTCATTTTACTTAGACGGGCTATGGGCTGAAAGTCAACACAGCTCTGGCTGGCACGGAGCCAACTAAACGGGGAAAAAAGATGCTATTTTTAATATATTTTTCTTTTTTTCCTCACTCTCACACAAGTTGCAATCTCATTGGCTGTTTATGAGTTTCCCTTTCGGTTCGTGTTGCGACGACAGATTCAAGCAAATACTATTCTAAAACTTTCAAATTCTTAGAGTATTTAATATGTTTTAGCTTAAAAATAAATTTTCTGTATATGAGTTATTTGATATTCATTTTTGTAAGAGTGTTATCGAGTGAACTGAGCAAGGAGGGAAGTACATATGTGGAGCTACGATTATTATTTTTTTTTTCGTCAGAGGAATCGTCACATCAACATTCACTTTAATTTTTGTTAACGGAAACTACAATTAGCCTTCATTAATATCTCAACAAGACAAATGGACCTTATGCATGTGACGTTACATCCTCCGACACGTGACCTGCCGGAGACAGCCATTGGTCAGTCTTAAACAGCTGACTCAGAACTGCTTTTATTTCTGAGTCGCTTATAGGCCGATCGTTTTGTTTATTCCTCCACAGCTGTTTTTCTATACTCTCGAACCCAAAGGGTGCATAAGGTCCATTTAGAACGCCGTAATGGTACGACACCTATCTGAAAAAAATATATATTTGCTATCTCATTTAAAGAAAAACACAGTTATATTAATATTGTTAGTTTTTTTTTATTAATTTTTGAAATGGGTTCAATAACTTATACCACCCTATAGTGCCTTCATAAGTTTTGATGAAGCAAATAAGCTGATTTTAACCATAATTACCTTTTCTGTCTTTTCTTATGTATTGTTTGTTGGCTGGCGAGCTATTTTGCAGATCTTTTATTAGCTCCAAACAACATTCTTACTTGACAGTTTCTTTTCCATTTTACGTTGTTCGTAATTAAACAAATCATGAATCTAACTTAAAAACGACTTGACAGCCATACTGTTTCAATTTTGTGAAGTTTCAATACAAATGTACGTAAAATAAAGAACGGGTCAAAAACATGAGAACCAAACCCAAGTAAAAGTAAACCTAAACCAAGTTTGGTTTATCATTCAAAACCAAAATGTTCTGCTAAAGCGTTGTTACCATGAATACCTATAAATCATTGAGGATGTTACTCTTTTACTTTAATGCTATTAAGGGTATATTCTGGTACCCCCGGTTGGGTTGGGAGTTGGGTTGGGTTCCGCACGTTAACAACGGAACCCAATCGGGGATACCAGAATTATAAAAAAATCATGTCAAATATCCTACGAATCAATAGTTTTTTGAAGTTTCAATATATTTCGTTTTATCGAAACAATAATCCCGCCCCTGCCTTGGGATCTCAGCGGAAAATTTTACTTTTTCTGCGTAGGACTCTAATGAAACTTATTCTTCTTTAGTTTTTACTTGGAGTTGTACATAATGATCCTATTAGCACAAGATATTGTCCGATATCTCGCAATATTTTTCTATATTCTGAATGCCGTACAATATCATAAAGATAATATAACAATTGGTAATTACAGAAAAATCCAATTTTTCTGGTGATATTTAAATAAAGGGAATTATACGTCACTGAAAATCGGTTTTAAAGAATTTTTGCCGAGATATCGACGAGTTTTCTGGTTTGTTTACTTACATTAAAACCTTGACTTTATCTGACTGTATGTTGTACAGTGTAATGGCTTCAGGTACGGGGACATAGGGCGGCGTTCGGTATGTCGGACATTCGCTTTGAAGATTCCATTGACTTAGCAATGCACCGGAATTACGTAGCACAGGCACTTAACTGTAAACAAACAAAGCAGAAAACTCGTCCATATAATGGTAAGCTCGTAACCAAAAAACCTTTTCATTTCTTTTTTATTGTAAAAATAATTACGTAATAATCAACAGGATTAAAATCACTATGTTTCAAAAAGTATTACAAAAATGAAAATAGTAAAAAAATCCTGAGAAAAACGTTTCAATTTTTATTTCTCGTATACGAAGTACATATATTGTAATCGTCAAAAAATTCGAACTCGAGATTTTGACGAATCTCCACGTTTTAGACCACCCTGAGTCCGAAAAACACAATTTTGGGATGATGTCTGTCTGTGAAACGATAACTCAAAAACAATTAGAGATACGGGGATGAAATTTGGTATGTGATCTTTACACAAAATTTATCTAATTTTATCAAATTTTATCAAAAAAAATCTATCAAATTTTGGACAAAATCCGTCCACGGGAAGTCTGTCTGTATGTCCGCTGTCAAGTGAACACTATAACTCAAAAACTTGAATAACTAGATGGATAAAATTTGGTATACAGTTTTATCGTCATGAATGTAGGTCAGTATAAAATTTTGGACCAAATCCGTCAAAGGGTTGTCTGTCTGTCAGTCTGTATAATCGCATACTTGTAAAAATTATATTTCATAAGCCCTTTGACTAAGATAAATAAAACTTGGTATCACGGATGCTAACATTAATTATAGATCTGCGCCCAAATTTCGTTTCAACCGGTTAAAAAGAGGCTTTCAAATTGCATATTCAATTTTTTTAAATCCGATTCTCGATGCGCATGCGTACTGGTAGCAATCTGTGCAGGCGGAAGGATTACATCACTTTGTCCTTGAGCCGGCAAGAGTGGAAATCGGTTGGCATTTAACCGGTACGCATCTCTTTGAATTTGATTCTTTACCTAAATATTTTCTGATAGTCATTGGAACCTGGGTTACAGTAGGTTCGAATTTTTTTATTCACGCGGGGGAGGGAAAACAGCACCTTTTTTGGGAAGTGTACGAGAAAGTTTAGGGGAGACCACTTCCACTGGTTTCGAATAGTAACCTATACGTGCTTCTTTCTTTACATTACACACATCTAAATATTGACTTCCGAGCATTGGTTGTGGAATATCCAGTTCAAGACTAACACGAAATATTAATTTTTGCAGACTAACCCCAGCAGCATCACAATATTGTAAAATATTTTTGGACAATATTGATCAACATTGGGAAGACCGCAGAATACTGAATACCGTATCTACAATATTTAACATATTCAAGATAGACCGTAATTTTTAAAAGTATTGTCAACGTAAATTTCGGCAAAAAATATTAGTTTTAGCTTAATAATTAATTTTATTTAAAATTTTAATTAAAAATATTCACTGGAACAATTTTTCATTTAAAAGTTTACTTTACAATCATAATTAAGTAATATTGCAAATTCTGCATTCAACAATGTTGAGCAATATTGCGAAAACTACACTGCAAATTCTACATTTAACAACGTTGATTAATGTAGTGATGACAGTATCTGAAATTTTGTGTTTAACAATTTGATACAACATTTCTTTTATTCAGTTCTTTTACCTGAACTGACCATACAACCTAAATACATTTCTTCATATCTTGATCTAGTTCCTGCTTTAAAAAGCATCCGGTTTTTTAATAAAATGTCCTAGATCGTCTTTTTTTATTTATTTAAACTAAAATAAATTCTTGTTAATTTTTTGAATAAACTAACAAGGTGTAGTTATAAAAAAATTTTCCTTTCAAAAATTCTCCATCCCAGCTTTAACTATATATAGATGATGCCAAAATTATTCTGTTAAGCAAACTAATAAGAGTTATGATGAGCAATTCTATATCACCTTAGTAACTATCGAGAAATGTGTATAAATATTTCAGAATGAATACCCAGATAGCACATACACTTGCAGCAAGTGTGATTTTTCTTGATATTATCTTGTCATGACAAACTTGATGCGTCAACTTCGCAGCAAACTTCCTACAAAGCATAATCGACCAAACCACTTGCAAAACAAGTTTGCTGTGAAGTTGTTATGACAAACTTCACATCCCAGATAGCAAAGAAAGCTTGTCTAAAATGTTTTGGAAATCTTGTCGTCAACAAGGGTAAAGGGTTTTCACAAAGGTTTCCATGACAAGGGTTGAATATTTCGGCAAGGTTCACTAGTCAACAAGAAACAAGGTTTTCTGTAAGATTTCCCCAAGCTTTTATTACAATCTTGTTTCAGGCCTTTCAAAAGGTTGTTAAGAGCCCTCCTTCGGAGGACAATTCCCCTCTCCGAAGCCGTACTCCTACAGAGGGGTCCAACCCCCTTTTTTATACACCTTCTTTTGACGTCATCTTAGTCCAACTTAGAGTTATCTGGAATGTCAATTAATTAGATCAATTAAGATTATTAATTAATCAAAGCTTGATTATTAATTTCAATTAATTTGATTAATCTAATTTTAATTTAACTTACTCGTACGATTTCGTTGTAGATTATAACAAAACTTCAAATTTCTCCGAGTCGGAAATCGAACCGGCGTTCCTAGAGTTGGAAGGCAAACGCAATAGCCACTATACCGGACGAGGCTACATACGATGGGACAGGTGGTTCATAAAAAGCTTTCTTACGTCAATTTTGCGGGAATGATTGCCGAAACGGTTTGCAGGGAAAGCTTTCGAGGACTTGTCGTTCAAACTTTCTCGCTGAGGTAGTTCATAAAAAGCTTTCCTGCGTAAACCTTGCGGTAATGGTTTCCGAAACTGTTGCCGAAAAATGCTTTCGCGGACAGCCTATGGAAAGCGAAATGGCAACCTTCCCGCAAACTTTTTTGCTATCTGGGATCACAATTGCAAAACAAGTTTGATGGAAAGTTGATACGTCACACTTACACACCACGACCTTGATACAGTGTTCTATAAATATGGTTTTTACTTTTGTCTGTGTTTTGAGAAACATCCGATTTCTAATAGCATCTCCTAGACCATCCTTCTTTTTATTAATTCAATGAATCAATGATAATTTGTAAAAACTAACTAGGTCCTTTTATAAAAAAAAAATTGAAAAATTCTCCATCTTTTTGCTAAATATAGAACTTGTACTTTAAAGAAAACTATATATTGCCTTTTTCTTAATGTTGAAATTTTAACGTTAATAAACAAAATTAAACCTAAAAAACAGTCAAGGTTTGTTGAAAAATGATAACTTACATTTTGTCCCATATGTTTAAAAGCAATTACTTTTGAACCATAATTTCATAATTTATTCTACTAGAAGAACGTAGTTATTATCGAAAATCGCTCTCTCTTTGACTTCAAATCATATTCTCAACTTAAAATTTAAAAAATTAATGAAATCAAGAAAACAGTTTAAAATAAAACGTGTAGATACACCGATCAATAAGTGCAATCTATGTCCCCCGTCAGAGTTCCGCTAGATGAGTGGCTAAGGCGTCTGGCTATGAAGAGGAGTATCGGGGTTCGAAACCGAGGTTTGTCTGCGTACTCTGTGTTTGCAATGAGTTTGACGCAACAAGCTTGCGGCAAGTTCGACTTGTGGTGATCAACTCGTGTGCAATAACTTGTTTCAAGCTTGTGTATTTGCAGAGCAAGATTGCTGAAAACTAAAATTTCTATGTCGGTAATATTAAGGTGTCTATACCCAGTAGCACAGAAATATTATATAATATTTGCAGAATGTTATACAATATTATGAATACCGTAACAAAGTATTGTATGTGTCAGTACTTCCGAGATACTAAATTTTCACAAATAATATAAAAATAATGTTTTTTTAAAAAAATCTTCATTTTAACTCATAATATCACTTGATTGGAGATTTTACTTCAAAAAACTCCACTGGAACAATTATTCTTTAAAAGATGCTGAATATTATATCATACTATACAATACAATGCATACAATATTTTATTTTCTACATTTATCAGTGTTGTTCAATATTTTAAGGTGAAGCTATTCTTACCGTCGACATATGGCAGCATGATGATACTTTAACACTATATTAATCGACGTTGAATCATATGTCAAAAAAATTTTACAAAATGTTCATTTGAATAATAATGTTTACACAATCTTTTTCTTTTACTGTATATAAAAGGCGGGCCGGATTCAGCTAATGAAGTTAACCACAAAACAGTTCTCAAATATGCATTATCTATTGTTCTGTGAAAAAAACTGAGTGTTAATCTCATCGTAAAAATATACACGTGATTTATTTTTGCGTATCTTCTATTTGATTTTCAACCAATGCAGTAATTATAAATGTTAAAGGCGTATCGTAATACATTGAAAGAGGAATAAATAAATTTCAAACTAATTTTAAAACCTTTCAAACATATTATTATAAATATTTTTAAACCTTATTGTCTTAATTTATTAAATTAGCAAACTTAGATATAAGAGCTAAATTTGCTTCCTCTTCGATTTCAAATTTCATTTTGAACTCAAAATTGTAACGATAAAGATCATTTTAAAGATTATTCAAAATTAATTTTGAATGTATATGAAATTTCGTAGAGATCTGAACTCTATAACTACATTTTATTATCATCATTTACGCTTTCTGCTGCAAGTCTCGGTGGGCCAGTGGTAAGGTGCCGGTTTCAAAACTCGTTGTAAGTAAAGGTGTTCAAAAAATCACAAAGTACAGCATAAGTACAGCACTTAGAAATTAAGTGATTAATATTTTTTCATGCTCCTAAAATGTATTTTTAAAATATTCACATGTATTGTTATATTATTTAATATTATATAATATTATACAGTATAGTACAATATTATTTCATATGGTATAATATTATACAGTATTATATGGCATTATCCATTATTATAAAAAAACATTGTACAATATTGAAAAAGTCTTACGTTTTACACTGTTTCAATATTGGAAAAAATATTGTACAATATTACTTTCGCTAATTTTATGATGTTAGACATTATTACGTGCTACCTGGGATTCAAATATAAACTGCAAAATAAAAAAAACAGGTCAGTTACAGTGATCTCTTTTTGTTGAAGTATGTATTAAAAAGTTCATTAATAATTTTTTTACAATTTATAACTCATCTAGACATTCTAATTTGAATCTTATTTGATGCTTGCCAAAATACAGAAAAAGAATTACGATTTCCGCCCATCATCAATGGAGTTAATGTAATAGGAGATGTGAGCTGAAAATAAGTGCCGAAATATTACGTAATATCGAAAGTTAACACGGAAAAGAAGAGGAAATATATCATATCAATATTCTCTGTGGACGAGTTTTCTATTTTGTTTATTTACATTAAAAACTTTACAACCTACTTTTGGTGTAGTACTAAATGAAAGGGATCTTCAAAGCGGAAGTCCAAAAGTAATGCAAATAAATTTAGATAGTTTCATAGCTTTTAATGTAAGTAAACAAAACGGACCCAGATAGCATGCACATTTGCAGCAATTTTGATTTTTCTTGATATTAGCTTGTCATGACAAACTTAATGTGGCAACTTTGCAGCGAACTTCCTGCAAAGTAGCTAAGCATAATAGGCGAATCCACTTGCAAAACAAGTTTGCTGTGAAAATGTTATGACGAACAAGTTTGCTGTAAAGATGATATCACACTTACAGATAATCTTTTTCTCTGTTTTAAAAACATCCGATTTTTAATAGCATCTCCTAGACCGTCCTTCTTTTTATTAATTCAATAAATCAATGATAATTTCTAAAAAAACTAACTTTTTTATTAAAAAAATTGAAACATTTTCGGCTTTTTTTACTAAATATAGAAATCGCACTTTAAAGAAAACTATATCGCCTTTTTCTTAATGCTGAAATTTTAACCTTTATAAACAAAATTAAACCTAAAAAACAGTCAATGTTTGTTGAAAATAATAACTTACATTTTTCCCCATTTTAAAAGTAATTACTTTTGAACCCTAATTTCATAATTTATTCTACTAGCAAAAAGTAGTTATTAGCGAAAATCGCTCTCATTTTGACTTCAAATCATATTCTCAACACAAAATTTAAAAAAATAATGAAATCAAGAAAACAGTCTAAAATAAATCCTATGCTCGATCTATTAGCGCAATCTATCTTCTCCTCTCAGAGTCTAGCTGGCTGAATGGTTAGGGCGACAGGTTTAGGAAACGATGAAGTCGAAGGTTCTAATCCGAGGTTGTGTTCGTACTCTATTTTTGCTATAGCTTGCAATGAGTTTGACGCCGCAAGCTTGTGACAAGTTTGAGGCGTGGTGACTAATTCGTTTGCGTAAAGTTGTTTCAAGCTTGCAGATTTGCAGAGCAGGATTACTGCAACTTTGCTGCGAACTAAAATAGCCACCTGGGGAAAACTCATACATAATGGTTTTCACATTTGAACCCTATCGTGTATTTTTTTCCTCTAGAAACGGAACTTCTTCGAAACAGTTAAACGGGTCTATTCTCGTACCCTGGTTGGGTTGGAAGCGTTCCGCCTTTCGACCGCGGGACGTTAATGGCTTTTTCTAGACCGAAAGAAGGGGTCTGATTCTCGTACCTCTGTCGTTTCGAACTAGGGATTGCAATCCGGCACCAATTTCAATCCAGTCGGATCCGGCCGGATTGGACACATCAAAACTATTTTGCTTTTTTTTCCCAAAATCAACTGTATAAAAGATGATAAACTGAGTGTATTACTAAGTTTATAAAAAAAACGTTAATTTCTTATGAAATCAACTTTATTTACACTGTTATAATTAATCAATATTTACGTATGAATCAAAAATAAAAATTTAGTACAGTGTAACTAGTTAAATTGTAATTGTTATATTAGTTTAGTAATAATTAGATAATGAAGTGAGGTTAAGTTCAGTCTCACTTACTAGATTTCGCAAATGACATCAATGATAACTTGTAATGAAACTTATATTGTGTAAGTAATTTATATTAAATCTAACTAAATCAAGTTTATCATCTGAGATCACAATAATTAGGTATTTTACACACGCCAAGCAGTCTTATTCTTATAATTATGGCAGTCATCATGAATCTGTTTAATCAATGGCACAATTATGCAATCACGAGTTTAAAACTTCTTCGTATTTTTTAATATACTTACTTTAAATTATTATTTTAAGTAAAACAATTTAAAAAACCTCACTTTGGTTCTGAAAAAATTATCGTAGGAAACAAAAAGTGTTAATTGTGTCATCTGTCAATCGACTTCTTACAGAGCTACAAATATAACCAGCGGCCTAGAAAGCCCTTTCTGCTTCTACACTTGTTGGTTTTAAGTCAACAAATACTCATGAATAGAAGACAAATATTTTCCTCTAACTCCTTCACTTGCAGTCATTTCCTTTTTTAATGTTTTCTCATAATCTTTCTCTTTTTTTCGGTATTTATGCTCTAGGTTTTCATATCTTGCTGGATTTGCATCTGTAATTCTTTCTGTAATGTCAAATCACTTTTCATTGACAGTGAATCTGAGTTATTTTCTACTATATTATCTACGTTTTCTTCTAAGCTATCATTTTGAACAACTCTTTCTAAAATATTGTTCATTTCCAGTCTTACAACTTTTTTTCGGCATAGTAAATGTATCATCAGTTTGTCTTGTATCATCATCATATTTTTTTTATTCTGTAAGTATATTAATATTCCTGTTTTCATTTTGAATTGGTTTCAAAAGTGACATGTTTGTTTTAGAACTTTTAGACTAGTACCTGCAATGCAACACAAATAGGTACATACTTACAATTTTAAACGTTATTTCGGTCACTATGTAAGAAGAAAGTCGTATTATAAAGAAAAATCAGAAATATGGATCGTTACTCAATTCATTTCTAAGTCTAATAATCAACCTAAATCATTCCCGTACTCGTAAATGCAACATCAACATAATTCATGTATGAATTGAACAATAAGAATGTCTATATGTGAAGCGGGTGAGTCAGCGTCGAACGACTCGTACACACCACGCATTTAAGTACCTACTCTTGCAACAACGGGAGTTTTTTTTTCAAGAAATCGGCTTCATGTATTTTTTTTTAATTTACAGGATCCGGTGGACGTCTAATGATGCCGGATCCGGTTTTCCGGATTGCAATCCCTATTTCGAACATCGCGCTTTACGCTAGGAAGTGACGTATTTCTGCTGCGCGCGCAGCAAATCAAGCGATCGTCATTGTTTCATGGTTTCAGATTCAGTTCGAGTTTTGAATCGCCAAAGGAACTATGGCGACGTGTACATTTGCTTCCGAATTTGAAATTATGTTCGATTATTTTGAAAAATATCCACAAATTTTAAGTGGGAAAGTTGATCGCATCTTTTCAAAAGACACTAAGGGTAAGAGGTGGGAAGATTTAACTTCTGCTCTTATAAGATGCATTGTAATGCATCTTTCTTGCTTTCATAAGAACATTGTTAAGAAGGGTTAAACCATTTATCTTTTACAAAATATACATTTATATTAATATTATGCATTTATAGAACATAAATTTGAGTCTTTTTTTCAATATATTGATGCAATTTTACCAGTTTTACTAGAGAGAGGAAAAGTAATAACCTTTTTTCCATGCCAATTATTTTAACATGAATAAATCTTCTAAATTAATATTGAAAATCATTTGTTTATTTTTCCAATTACATAAGAAAATAAAACATGAAAAAAAGTTATTAAATTCAGCAAGTTTTCACAACATTAAAAAAAATTACATCTTTATCAAGAAACAAGAAAAATTCTTTTATTGTCAGATTTTGCAATTACTTTGTAAATATTTCACAAATTTCTTTCAATCAAAACCCAAATAAAAAATTGTAATGATACATACGGAATGAGGAAAATCATCCCACACTCCCCAGATAGCACGTAAGTTTGCAGCAAGTTTGATTTTGACTTGTCATGGCAAAATTTGACGCGTCAAACTTGAATCGAACTTGTAGCAAGTTCGATGTGACAAATAGCGCCAACTCCTTTGCAAATCAAACTTGCTGCAATTTTGCAAAACAAGCTTCCTGCAAAGATAGCACAATAAAGAGATAATTATCTTTGTCTCTGTTTTAAAAAACATCCGATTTTTAATAGCATCTCCTAGACCGTAATTCCTTTTTATTAATTCAATAAATCAATGATAATTTGTGAAAAAAATAACTTTTTCATAAAAATTTTTTTTGAAACATTTTCCATCTTTTTACTAAATATATCACTCTCACTTTAAAGAAAACTATATCGCCTTTTTCTTAATGTTGAAATTTTAAAGTTTATAAACAAAATTAAATCTAAAAAACAGTCAGTGTTTGCTGAACAATAACTAGACATTTTGTCCCATTTTAAAGTAATTACTTTTGAACTCTAATTTCATAATTTATTCTACTAGCAAAACGTAGTTATTAGCGAAAATCGCTCTCTCTTTGACTTCAAATCATAATCTCAACTTAAAAAATTAATGAAATCCAGAAAATAGTTAAAAATAAATCGTATACGAATCGAATCGAACGATGTATTAGCGAAATCTATTTTCTCCTCCCAGAGCTCAACTGGCTCAATGGTTAGCGTCTCCGCTTCGGAACCGGGAGGTCGCGAGTTCTATCCTGGGTTGTGATTCGTACTCTGTTTTTGCTATAATTTACAATAAGTTTGCACGGCAAGCTTGCTGCAAGTTCGTTTCATGGTGACTTCGGAGCTTTCGTTAACTTGCTGCAAGCTTACTGCAAGCTTGCACTCTTGTCATGACAAATTTGTGGCAAACTTGCACTCTTGTCATGACAAATTTGTGGCAAGCTTGCTGCAAACTAAAATTGCTATCTGGGTCAATGTTAAAAAAAATGTTAATATGTTACCCTAATTTAATTTAATAAGAAAATATTAAGTAATTAAATTTTTAAATGTAATTGATCTTAGCTAATTATCAACTATCATTATTGACTATCTTGATGGAGTAATAAAAGATTTAACTACTTTTAAAGATTTAATTACTTTAGATTGTCGTGTTAAATTATTAGATTAAATTATTTAAATTCGTTAAAAGATTTAACAACTTTTTAAAAAATCTACAGTAATTGTTAAATTTTTCTTCAGATTGGTCAAATGGATTACATTTATCCCGATAAACCCTTTCAAAATACAATTAACGTCTTAGCAGCCTCCATTTTAAACGAAAATTTGATAAGTTCTGATATCGAAACAACACTTCTCGCTAGCGAATCGCGTTTACGCCAGGTACAGAGCTGGCGAGAAATCGGAGTTCTTTTTTCGACCGAGCGAGATCGCAACCGGTTGGAAAAACGGGTACGAGAATCGCACTTGTCGTTAACGGGCGGAAAAAGTGACGTCTCCCAACCCAACCGGGGTACCACAATAGACCCGAAAATATTCTGCCACATAGTTCAATGCCATCCGTTTTAGATAAGACTTAGGGGTCTATTCTGGTACCCCGGGTGGAGAAAGGGGTAAGGTCACTTTTTCCGTTGTTAAAGGCCGGGAAAAGTGACGTCTCCCAACCCAACCGGGGATACGAGAATAGACCCCTTAAACAAGCAAACGTAGATATTGAAGATAACCTTTGAAATTAAATTAGTCACTTCAAATTTGATCCTAGATTTTTACAACCACTTTAGCTTTGAAATTACTGTCAGTCTTAAAGCAAAATCAAGGCAGAACTTATTATTTGGTGAAATTCGCGAAGCAGTGACGATATTTTTATTGCTTATAAAATTTCACCTGGTTTATTTTGATTTCACAGAACTTCCGTGGTGAAGATTCACTTCTGTTTTTCTGTAACCCTCCAATTTAAGTGATCGCCAAATCCATTTGAATTCCATATGAAGCGCCAGGTTCGAATCAGTTCTTCCTTGAGTATACAAGCTCCAAAAAGAGCGATAAAGAATAATTATGGCAACCTTTCTACAAAATTAGGCTCTTAATTTAAGTAAATATTGAGAGCTACAACAATATTATATAGCAACGGATTCGGAAACCCTCCGCGCTTTTGCGTGTGCACCGGGCGGAGTTATTTTCATCAAAATAGGGGGAAAGTGAAGAATAGAAGGGTGATGTTTGCATTTTACTGAGCGTAATCTAACAAAGAACTACGGAAACGCGCTCATATGATTCATTGCCTGACACCCCTTTTTCCGGTGTAAAATCGTCGGATCCATTTGAATCTGTTAAGGCGGAAGTCCTACTCTACCAAAAATAAACAAAACAGAAAACTCGTCCATGAAAAGTTGTCCAGGAATATATTATGATTCTTTTAATTCTTCGCATCTGTACGTAAATTTAACGAGAAAATTTTATGAATGCATCTTTGTTTTCATTTAATAGCTGAGGGAAGTTAATGGACGAAATTATTCTTTTAGAAAAAGAACTGGACACCTGTATGAAGGAATACATGTATCACGTGATATTTACACATTCTATCTAGTTTCAGTTTCCTACCAGCAGATGGCATGGTGGGTTTTGTTGTCAAAATACGAGCGTATTTCGCCAAAAAGAAAAAAGTAAAGAAAAAACATGAACTATAATCTTCCTTTTTTCGCCAGGTAAATAACCAAGGTAATATGACCATATAAATGACGACTTTTGTGACTATATACGTAATTTTTTTTTGGTCTGAAAACTGGATTTTGGAATATAAACGTCATATTTTAAAGTAGAAATTGCTTTAATTTTGTTTTTCTGTAATTGAAACAGATTATAAAACACGTTTCTGTTTCGTTGTAGGTGTTCAATGTTATTGAAAAGGAGAACGTAAGTTGCTGTGGAATTTATGATTATTTCATAATAGATAAATTATTTCTTATGATGTTGTAATTTATTTTATGATTTATTTTTTTAAAAATTAGATAATTTTGTGTAAAATATATTTAATTGTTAGTGGCGTTTCTCAATTTAGCAACATACAATCCACAGGTGTTTCTAAATATATCTCCAAGTTTGGGGAACATACTCGTTGGGCAATGTTTCTAAAATAAAATACTAGTGTACAGATTTTATGTATTTTACTGGTAACTGAGCAAAATTTTTAAACGTGCTACGACTTAAGGAAAGAAAAAAAAAAAAAAAAAAAAACACACTTTGTTTCTACCAAATTTTTTTTTAAGGAGTGAAGCATATATTTTGAAGGATTTCTTTTAAAACTTTGTTCTATTTTATTTTGTGTTTCTCTTACAATAGCTGATACAAAAAAATTCTTACTTTTGTTTTATTTTGTATCTTGTGAAAAATTATAATGACTATCTTAGAAATAGAATGTTCAGTTGTAATAATATGTATGTGCTTAATTTAGTAACTGAGAACCAAAACTCTTTTGAATCATTACAGTCAGCCAGCTCTAAATTATGAATAAATTATAAATGTAATTCATTGATTTTTGGGCAAGTATTCTTCCTTCCCTCTAATTTTGTCTACCATTAATACCATTAATTTTCTTACCAATGAAACAGTTAAGATTATATCTTTTAAACATAAGCTTTACAGAAATAAAATGAAACTTTTAAAATTTTATTGATATTTCTTTCCAAACATAGTAATTTTTCATATTTTTAATGCTTTTTAATTACTCGTGGGGGAAAAACTATAGGTTTTATCTGGCCCGTGATCTGTTTAATTTAATTAAGAAATATATTCATTATAT
>BGPR01000984.1:70144-125849 GCA_013235015.1 Araneus ventricosus | reverse complement strand
TCTCCACTAAACTTTCTCGTATACTTCCTAACACAGATGGAGGAAAAATAAGCCAAACAGCAGTAAAACACGCCAAGCGGTAGCGGCATTTTTTTGTCTCATAGTATGACAAAGAAAACAAATTATGCAATTTGAACGCCTTTTTTTTCAACCGATTGAAACGAAAATTGGACACAGATCTACAATTAAGATTAGATGATCGCACACCAAATTTCTATTTTCTAAATCACTAGAAGATTTGCGTCCGTCTAAGACGGGCTTTTAGCTAGCCAACAATACCTCGGATCGCGAAATCCACTAACAGCAAAAACTGCATTACCACATACAAAATAAAACTAAACGTAAATCAAATATGCAACTCTTTTCGAGAAAATATTTCTTTATGGCTGTGATTCACCAAAATGAAAGCAACAAATCAAAATTATAACAAAAACATTCGAGGAGTTGGAACAGAATTTGGCATTGAGCCAAGACAAAACGTAGTACGGTAAAGAAACGCGCATATCAGGTCGGGCCTCGAATCTTGAAACTTGAATTAGAGGAGTTATGGGATTTGAAGCAACAAAGGCTTTAATCCCCTAGTTCCAAGCTAGACACAGTCGGGCCTTTTTTACTTTCTCGTATACGAAGTATACAAAGAGAAGGTATTGAAATCGTCAAAAAATTCGAACTCGAGATTTTGACGACTCTCCACGTTTTAGACCTCCCTGAGTCCGAAAAACACAATTTTGGAATTATGTCTGTCTGTATGTCTGTGAACACGATAACTCGAAAATTATTGGAGCTACGGGGATGAAATTTTGTATGTGACCTTTGTACATAATTTGTAGGTTCCTTTCAAATTTTGGACAAAATCCGTCTACGGGAATGTATGTCCGCGGTCATGTGAACACTGTAACTCAGAAACTTGAATAGCTAGGTGGATAAAATTTGGTACACAGTTTTATCGTCAGGAATGTAGGTCCGTATAAAAGTTTGGGCCAAATCTGTCAAAGGGTTGACTGTCTATCGGTCAGTATAATCGCATACTTGTAAAAATTATATCTCATAAGCCCTTTCGTTTAGATAAATAAAACTTGGTATCACGGATGCTAACATTAATTATAGATCTGTGCCCAATTTTCATCTCAATCGGTTAAAAAGCAGGTATTCAAATTTTATATTTGGTTCAAAATGCACATTTCGACTATGTGTTGGCGAGCTTTTCGCTTGTTTTACTCAAGTTAGTATAGTCGGCGTTTGACCTTGGCGTCTACGAAGGAAATTGTAGCGAGCCGCAAACACGCGCTTCGGAAATTATGGCAACCCCCTGAAACGAAACTTCGTTCTGACGTTCTCCAGATGCAAGGTAAGGTGAAATCTTGCGTGATATCTGTAGTAAGATTTCGTACTCAGAAACGTTAAATAAAGTTGTGGTACCTCAGCGAACGTAGAAATTGAGAACATATTCAATTTTTTTTGCAAAATATTAAGGTTTTAGGAATTCATAAATTTTATATGCTTCATTGTAAATCACCATTCATAATTTTTTTCTCAGAATAATCAGGCCTTGGGTAAATACCCCAAGAATATTTACCTACCCACTGGGTGTTTACCCAACCCACATTACTGGTCGTATGCGAGAAAGTTTCGGGGAGGCCACTCCCGCTGGTTTTTTGCGTCGTAGAATGGTGAAGACAGCTTCGTAATTTAGTTAATTTTACTTACTGACGAGTCGAAATATTTTTTTTTCCACTTAAAATGCTAGTGTGTCGAAAATATTTTACTAAATATGCCTTCGTAATTTTCCCAGCATTACATTTATTGACTTAAACAACATAAAAAAATAATTCTTTACTTCATTTAAAGTATTTTTCCAACTGGATGTATATGCCTATGTTTAACGGTTCAGAAATTAGCTATTGAACCAGGATTAGAATAGACATCCTGTATAAAAATATAATGCATCTTAATATGTACAGAAGTAACACTTACTTCTAATGTAACTATATAAAGTAACTGGAAAACAGCAAGCATTAGTCCTCTAGCTGCAAACAGCACCAGGAGAATCACAATTTTGCTAAAAGAAGAAGTTCGCAGATCTAGTTTTAAGAAAGTCGAGGTTACTTTAACAACAGATGACTCTCAACACTATTCTTTAATAGTGCAAAGCCTTATCAAGACTTCAGCATCTTATTCATTGCATATTTAAATACTCTAATCACAAAGAATATTTATAGTTTATATGTATTTATAATTAATATCTTAAAGGAAAATTAACACCGCTAATTAAAATTACAGCTTTGAATGGGATGGAACTCACTGCTCAGAACTTTTCTTATTTTCTATACAAAAAGCAACGACTATATTATGCGAAGTGTTCTTAATTTTTTCCACAAGTGTCCCCTCTATTTTTCAACATCATTTTTATCACAAAAAGTTCTCCTCACCACGGAAGTTGAAAAATATATTAGGAGTTGAAAGACAGTGTCATCATAATTATTGAATGGAGATTCAACTGAGTATAATCGTTTAACATACAGGGTGACCAAAAATTATTTTGGAACCATTTCCAAAATTTGTTTAATGTCACAACTGTGTTTTTTTAATTGAGAGAGAAATTAAAAAAAGTTTTTTTTTCTAGATAGGTGGTGCACTATTACGGCGTTCTAAATTTGCTACAGAGAGAGATTTCCATACTCAAAGACTACCGGTTAGCAGAAGCCGATGCACGTTTCTTGGTTATCTTTTTTAATTTTTCTTGAGTATCTCGAAAACTATTCAGTTTTCGAATTACAATTGATTTAAGAAATTAAAGAGCGTAAAATTCTCTACAAATACATGCTTTTATTTCCTTTTAGCTTCAATAGTTTCGCAGATAATGGTTCTCAAAATGGGAAATATCAATAATTTATGACAACTTAGAACACCGCAACGGCGATTTACCAATCTGAAAACAAATCCTTTTTAAAATGTGCTCCCAATTAAAAAAAAACCCGTACTTGTAACATTATTAGTCTTTTTTGTATTAATCTTTGAAATGGATCCAATAATTTATGATCACTTTGTATTTAAAAAGGATATTTTAATTGGAATAGTTTTCTTTACTAGTTTTGTTAATCGGCTATGTCGATTTTCAAGTTTTGAAGAATCGTAAAGAAAGGTCCCTCGAAAGCTTTCGTGACCCCAGTTGGAGCCACGGATCAGTTAACCCCTTAATTGTTTTGCATCAAATTACCACAATTTTATAATTAAAAACTAAAACAAAGTCATTCACAGACGTTATAATTCGATACAAAAACTACGTGGAATCCATAAACATTTCTGCTGTCCTTTAGGTTGTCAACTGAATTAAAATATCAACGCATTCCCAAAATAGAAGGTGTCATCTAATTAAATAGTTGAGAAAACGAACCTGTCAAGGGGTCAAGAATGGCGCTAGACTTTGCCCGACAGGGGAGCACGACTTGCTGTACGGGGGGCATATAGGCATTCTGTACTCGAGCAGAGCACCATTGTAACTTTGGAGGGCTCTCATTGGGCAAGCGAATCTGACGTCACTCTTCTGCGCATCGCATCAACAGTGAGACACGCGTATCTTGTTTCTAGTTCTTCCATATTCTTCTATCCATGAATACACATCGGAAACACTTTTAAGGTTGCTTCGAACGATGGTTTCATGTTCAACGATTTTTACAACTTCGTTTACAAAAGAAGGGGGAAGATTGGAATTCTGAATAGCCATAGCGTATCACACAAAGAACACTTCGCTATCGCTAGTTGAAAGAATTAGTCAGAGCGTGGTCAAAGGTAAACCAACAACAAAGCATAGTTCCGTCAGATTCGCTTGTCCAATCAGAGCCCTCCAAAGTTACAATGGTGCTCTACTCGAGTACAGTATGTCTATATGCGAACGGGGGACGAGTGAAATGAAATTGGTGTCAAATTTTCGCCAAATTATTATTTATCAACTACAGTTGAATACACCGTACAAAAATTTTTCCCGGCGGGATATAAATTTTTTCCCCGACGGGGGGGGGGCCCCGGCATCCCCGATGGGGGCCCCTGGCCCCCCGGTCGACCCTCTGGCGCCAACCCTGCAAGGGGTTAAGAATTGTTGAAATACAGGCATGTTATTTTTAGTGTACTAGTGTAATTACTATGCTATGTCGAGATATCTTTCACTTTCCGATATATTTCGAAATTAATATTGGAATCTCATGTCAGTAAGATGTCTGCTTGTTTACAAGAATTTTAGAATTTCAGTTTCAGTCTCGAAAGTTAAGAAAAATTCACTTAATACCGTTGAAAGTCACGATTTTTTTCTCCGACACACAATCTCCTCTTAGAACTCCGAGCTGGGAAAAATGTTTAGCTTTCTAACCAAAATAACTGTCCTTAAATAGCGCTAAATTATAAGCAAACGTTATGGAGTTATTCTACTTTTACAATTACTCTTATGCCTAACATAAACACATTATTAAGCTAATTGCCTCAGAAAAATCTAACTAGAAATCAAAGATATACCATATCATGTTTAAGATTTCATCATGGAAATTAATGAACAGATGTATCATCATGCATGCATTTCCCCCCCTCTCAAACAGTGAAAATCCTGTAGTTCATTTTTAAAATTTACTTTTTGAGTTGATTAGAATCTGATACTCACTAAGTTCTAAGTAAAAGTAAGAGAAGCAGGAAGCCATTGACGATGCAAGATACAGAAAGAAGCACTTTGCGGCCACATAATTCCGCCAAGAATGTGAAAATAAGTAAACCTACAATTAAATCCAAAGAAATATTTGTACTTATATTTCATTTGGATGATTCTTGTAGATTATTCTTGAAATATTAAAATTGAAAACTAACAATTTTAATTACTAAATGAATTTTCGTAAATCTCTGTATATTGTTAGACAATATTATTTATTTTAAAAATATTTTTTAGTTTTAAACATTTCAGCTTTGAAATAATTGAGCAACACTTAATGATAATTATAGTGCTTTTATTGCTCTTCTTGAGCATATATATTTCTTTAGTGACAGAAGATCAAGCATTAAAATGCAATTCTCAATATTGGATATATTGGGATATTTTTGATATATTTACTACAATAGATAGAAATTAAATTGATTATCCTTATTGCAATCGTCTTTCTTATATTTTTCCTTCTTAGGGAGGTTTGAAACACCAGTTTTGCTTTAAGAATTTCTATAGCTTTCAGTACCTACTTGAGTTTTATTTAATTCACTTTAAAATGAATTTATATCCTTAAATTTTATTTTCTTTCGTGGCATGATGCCATGAAAAAATTCATCAACGTTTTGATGATTTTTCTTAATGCATTCTGAAAAAACATAGTGGAATAACTTTTTTCATTAGTCCCACTGTCTATACCGACCCACTTTTTTGTTCCATGTCCATCCAACTGGTACAGTAGCTGTAACGGCTTCAGGAACAGCGGCATGGGACGGCGTTCTGTCTACACCGACATCCGTTTGTTCCATCCGATCACCTACCCCCGCCCATCTGTCGATTGGCTGTTAACTACTTACTCCAAGACAGAGAAGACTTCAAGTCGTCTGATATAAAACTCTGCTCTTTGTCAGATTCTTTAGTGCGCGAAAATAGCACAACAAACTTTATTTCAACTCTAAAAGGAAGGATTGATGCGATGGATGTTCAGAAGAGGCGTCGCGCTATCGAATACTTGCCATGTTGTAAAGATCCCTTTAAGCATTACATTGGCCAAGCCAAAGCAACGTAATAACGCGAAAGATGCATTTATGGATGAAGTACTAAAGAGGCTTCATTGTCTAAGCAAATAACAACCTCCTACCTATGGCACCACCCAGCCAACACCATCAGTCAGTATGGTTCCACAGCGTAGCCAACAATTCAAAATCAAGAAGGAAGATCCATAAGTTGCTACACTTTCTCCAAAGAGAAACCTATCTTTTCCGTCCAGATCCCAATTATTTGCTTTTTCTTTCCTTCAACAGTCTTCTCAGTTGGTCCAATGCTTTCGACCCATCCCCACAATCTTGGCCAACATTTTCGCAAATAGCAACTTCTATAACCGAACACCTTCTTCCTCCTGCGATGAGGGAATTTAAAACCAACCAAATTTCAACTGTCCATCCTGCGTCTTCATCTCTCTCTCATCTCACCATCTTTTTCTTTGGAGATGGAAGGTCTCTTTTTACCAGTTCAACATTCAACTTCGCCTCCTCTTCAGCCCATTATCCCCAAATGAACTCAAAACTGCTTTAGTCATTATTTCAGGACTTTCTTCCGAGATCCACCGTGTTTTACCTTCTTCAAATAGAGATCCATCAGCTAAGTCTTCTTCAAAATCCAACTTATTAAAACTCTGTGCGGCCCATTTCTCTGGTTTTGGGTACATTTTTTATTTTATTTTTATTATTGTATTAATTTGTTTTTCATCTTTTTCCTTTCTTTTTTTATTTTTTGAAAGTATTTTTTTTTCTCTTTTTATAGTTTTTCCATTGCATTTAGTTTTTATTATTGACCAGTTATTTCACGTTTAACTGTGCAATTTTGTGTTTTTTCAAAGTTTCATTTTGCTCTGTGTTACTAAAATTTTTTTATAGTGTATAGCATAATAGCAATCCTTCCTAATGGAATAGCTCCTGTAAACATAAGTAAACTTGTTGCGTTTTTTAATTAGGCAGCGGTGTAGAGAATTATAAAAATTTAAGAGAGGCACACCCCCTCTGGATGTTGTGATTTTTCTTTCACTTCATGTCCGCGACACTGCTTAAATAACCTTATGGTTATAGTTGCAGGGGCATGAAGTGATGTTATTTTATGTCTAAGCAAATACACTGGGTGATCAAAATACTAGGAACACCACTCATTCAAGCTTCGACTCATCCCTACAGCGGACCGGATTCACTACAGTGGACAGGAGCACCAATAAATGTTGTAATTAGCCTGTTTACGGGGAAATAAAATATTTGAGTGATTTGGAACATAGCATGATTGTGGGCACAGAAAGACCATTTCAGGTTATCACCGAAACTGCTATTCTTTTTGGTTTTCATCGGAAAAACTGTGGCTAGAGTCTTCAATGAATGGCAGCTAAGCCAAAACTTTGAGCAAAAAGTTGAATAGTAGATGTCTGACTAACAGAAGAGCTACAACAAATAGCAGCTTTATAAAACGAAGGATCATCGCAAAGCTCATCCATGCTCTCTACACAAGACGGATCTTACAACGAATTGGTTTTAATTTCAGGCGACCTGCGAGAAAAGCTTTGGTTTCGTTACAAGAGCGAATAAAGAGGCCTTTTTGGGCTAAAGAACACCATCAGTGGGCATTTGATGAATCGGAAAAAGTTGTCAGATCTAATAGTCTTGATTTCTTCTCCATCATGCGGAGAGTAGGGTTCGTGTTTAATGCATTGAGGGATGAAGTGGGAAAATCTGTTCACAGCTCTGAAACACCACCATCTCATCTGAGGTAATTTAGAGTTGCCATTTTGTTAACGTGGACTAATATTCCACCTCAGCTGTTTCAGCATCCTATAGAATCCATGACTAGAAGAATGTCTAGTTATAACAGCCAGAGAAGGTTCAGTAAAGATAGTACTGGGTAGCTGGGTGATCCCAATATTTGGTCACCAAGTGCATAACCACTCCTAAAGAAGAACCATAGTCGCGGTCTAAGTAGCTGTGGCGCCTATAAAATCCGGCACTGATCACAAGTGTCCTAAGGAGGTTCGAATCTAAAAGACAGCTCAGGGGTCAGCAAAGAATGCACCCATTTCCGTTCTGGAAAGGCAACCAGGGACATCGGGTTCTTTTGGTAAACTCTCCGAAAGGATTCGGTGTGCATTCAAACTGAGAAGTGTGGATTCGATAATTGGCTTCGAAACACGTGCACGAAAAGGGGAGTAAAAGCAGCTGTGAATTTGTTTTTTCGCTCTCACACTATGGTTTGCAAAATATCAAACAATGTTTCTAATGGAAGTTTTAATAAAGTTTAAAATAAATGTTTATTAAATATTCTAAATCACATAGAAAATTATTAAACATAAAAAGTAGAAATTGATGAAATTTGAATCTGTTCATAAATTTTGTATCTTAGTGAACAAGTACAAAAAGAACTTTGTCATTTCAACATGACACAAGGCTCTCAAAGTTCACTTAAAAATAATTGGCTAACTTCTCTAGAATTTGTTTTTAAAATTAGGATCAACAGATATTCATAGCATTGTAAATAAATGAAAATTATTTACCAGGAAATTCAGCGGCACTTGTCCAGAGAAGATCTATGAAATTTTGTTGTGAGAATTCGACGCAAGGCATAATATTTGACTCAATTTCAGACTGATTTCCTTTTGTCTGGTTATCGTTTTCAACTGAAAAAGAATTTTAGTATAAAAGAATGAGATTAATTTATTCTTTAAAATATAAAGTATTAATGCTTTACTTACGTATTAATTCCTTTTAAAAGTCAAGAACTAAAATGAGTAATGAATTTAGTTCTTTTATGAAATATTACAAGAAACAGCAAACAAAGACTTGAAAAAGGAAATCTAATATAAGTTTTTCATAAAATACAGAACTTTTATAATGAAAAGCATATTGTTTTTGAAATCAATTTTCTTATTAGGAAATTTACTAGTTACCGCAATGGATCGTTGCAATATCTTTTCTATATTTAAGAAATTAGTATTCAATCGTCTTCTGGAAATAAACTGTTCTTTTTTACCTTAAATAACAAACAAAAAAATATAAAATTGGAAACGAAATTGAGTTTAAATAATATACAATCAGCAATTAAAAATAATTTTTGAAATAATTGGCAAGGAGGTTAGGAATACAAAATCAAGCAATAATAACACAGGAAAATGGGGTGTAGATTCAACGTGCGATCTCTGGAGGGATCGGTATAACATTGAAGCATCAGGCCGTAATGCAAGCTGATTTTCCAGCGAGGACTTTTTTCAAGGACGAAATTACATTCCCAAGGGACGATGTGGTTATTGTGCATATACGGCGCCTTTGGCTGTTTGAAAACGCACGCTACGAGCAACGAGTCAACATGGTGTACAACAACCCAGATAGCAATTTTAGTTTGCAGTAATCTTGCACTGCAAGCTTGCAGTAAATTTGACACGACAAGAGTGCAAGCTTGAAACAAGTTACCGTAAACGAGTTAGTCGCCACGCTTCAAATTTGTCACAAGCTTGCCGAGTCAAACTCATTACAAACTATAGCAAAAACAGAGTACGAAGACAACCGCGGATTCGAACCCGCGACATCTCGTTTCCCAAACCTGTCGTCGTAACCACTCGGCCAGCTAGACTGTGAGAAGAGAAGATAGATTGCACTAATAGATTGTGCATACGATTTATTTTAACCTGTTTTCTTTATTTCATTAATTTTTTAAATTTTGTGTTGAGAATATGATTTGAAGTCAAAGAGAGAGCGATTTTCTCTAATAACTACGTTTTGCTACTAGAATAAATTATGAAATTAGGGTTCAAAAGTAAAATGGGACAAAATGTAAGTTATTATTTTTCGACAAACGTTGACTGTTTTTTTGGTTTAATTTTGTTTATGAACGTTAAAATTTCACCATTAAGAAAAAGGCGATATAGTTTTGTTTATGTGCGAGTTCTATAGTTATTAAAAAGATGGAGAATTTTTCAAAATTTTTTTTATAAAAAAAGTTAGTTTTTTTACAAATTATCATTGATTGTTGAATTAATAAAAAGGAGATGCTATTAAAAATCGGATGTTTTTTAAAACAGAGACAAAGATTATCTGTAAATGTGTTGTCATCTTTGCAGCAAGCTTGTTTTGCAATCGTGGTGTGAAGCCTGTTATAAAAACTCCACAGCAAACTTGTTTTGCAAGTGGGTTGGTCGATTATGCTTTGTTACTTTGCAAGAAGTTTGCTCAAAGATGCCACATCAAGTTTGTCATGTCAAGCTAATATCAAGAAAAATCAAACTTGTTGCAAGTGTACATGCTACATGAGAACACTTCGAGATAAACGTTTGAACTGGTATTGTGGGAGATTGCTTACCCGACCCATATTTGAATCATTAACTTTGGAAAGGGAACAAGTCATAGAATGTAAATTTTACAGGAGACATAAAACAAAACCAGTTTCTAACCTATTAGCACTACAGTATTCTTACGATATTTTCACGACATTGAACATTATTCAGAATATCGTTACAACATCATAGAGATATCGTACAAATAAAGCAAATAAACATAGGGATAAAACTAGTTACTTCCCTATTAGCACTACCCCAGATAGCAATTTTAGTTTGCAGCAAAGTTTTAGCAATCTTGCTCTGCAAATCTGCAAGCTTGTAGCAAGTTTAACATGGCAAGTTAACGCGCAAACGAGTTAGTCACCACGCATCAAAATTGTCACAAATTTGTCGCGTTAAACTCTTTGCAAACTATAGCAAAAACAAAAACGCAGACTAACCTCGGATTCGAACCCCCGACAACCTACTTCATAGTCACTCACCTTAGACACTCAGCCAGCTGGACTCTGATAGGGGAAGATAGATTGTGCTAATAGATCGGTGCATCTACATGTTTAATTTTGAACTGCTTTCTTGATTTCATTAATTTTTTAAATTTTGAGTTGAGAATATGGTTTCAAGTCAAAGAGAGAGGGAATTTCGCTGATTACTACGTTTTGCTAGTAGAATAAATTTTGAAATTAGGGTTCAAAAGTAATTACTTTTAAAATGGGACAAAATGTAAGTTATTATTTTTCAACAAACATTGACTGTTTTTAGGTTTAATTTTGTTTATGAACATTAAAATTTCCACAATAAGAAAAAAGCAATATATAGTTTTCTTTAAAGTGCGATTTCTATTTCGAAGAAGATGGAGAATTTTTCAAATTCTTTTTTATAAAAAGACCTAATTCATTTTTCACAAATTAATATTGATTTATTGACTTAACAAAAAGAAGGACGGTCTAGGAGATGCTATTAAAAATCTTTTTTAAAAAAAACAGAGACAAAGATCAAAGCCAGATATATACAACTGTGGGGTGTATCAACTTTGCAGCAAACTTGTTTTGCAAGTGGGTTGGTCGACTATGCTTTCTTACTATGCAGGAAGTTTGCTGCAAAGTTGCCGCATCAAGTTTGTCATGACAAGCTAATAAGCAAAATCACACTTGCTGCAAATGTGCATTCTATCTGGGACAATATTCTTACGATATTTTCACGACATTGTACATTATTCAGAATATCGTAACTACATCATAGAGATATCGCACAATAAAGCAAATAAGCATAGGGATAAAACTAGTTACTTCCCTATTAGCACTACAATATTCTTACGATACTTTCACGACATTGCACATTATTCAGAATATCGTGACAACATCATAGAGATATCGTACAATAAAGCAAATAAACATAGGGATAAAACTAGTTACTTCCCTATTAACACTACAATATTCTTACGATATTTTCACGCCATTGTACATTATTCAGAATATCGTAACAACATTATGGAGATATCGTACAATAAAGCAAATAAACATAGGAATAAAACTAGTTACTTCCCTATTAGCACTACAACATTCTTACGATACTTTCACGACATTATTCAAAATATCGTAACAATATCATAGAGATATCGTACAATAAAGCAAATAAACATAGGGATAAAACTAGTTACTTCCCTATTAGCACTACAATATTCTTACGATATTTTCATGACATTGTACATTATTCAGAATATCGTTACAACATCATAGAGATATCGTGCAATAAAGCAAACAAACATTGGGATAATAATAGAGTCAGTGGCGTAGTGAGTGGAAATTGCGCCCGGGCCATAATATGAGTTTTCTGCTCCCCCATTCATCATCAGTGACTTATCCTTTCTGCAGTTAACAGTTCACTTGATGCCAACACTACTCGACATAAGTACTAGGGTTGGGAAAAACCTACGGGTTTTAACTGAAATTTTTTTTCCGGTTATTTTTGTCCCTGTTATAACAGGTTATTTTTTTATTATAACCGGTTAAAAAAATCCGGATCGTAAGATAGGCTCGATTTTAGGTTCGATCACACTAAAATTTACCAAGTTATGAAGCTTTGAATTTCATCATCTTAGACCAATCAACGACAACTGCCTCCACGAGGTGTCTGTTGGTTGGCGGATTACTGAAAGAGTCTTTATGAACAGATAAATATTGGCGAATGGATTGATTTCCTGTAAAAACAGTAATAATAAAAAATCTTGTCTACAAACGGCGTTTGTTTCTTTTTCTTTTTATAAAATAACTCCGAAAACCGTTTATTTCAAAAACTGGCTATTTTGAGCGGTTATAACCACCAAGTTAAACAGGAGGTGAAAAAAACCTGAATAACCGAAAATGGTTATTTTAAAACCGCTATTTTGAGCGGTTATAACCACAAGTTAAACTAAGAGGTGAAAAAACCTGAATGAACTGAAAACATGGCTTAAACCGACTATTTTGAGCGAGTTATAACCACCAAGAATACAGGGGTGAAAAAAACCTGAATAACCGAAAACTGTTATTTTAAAACAAACTATTTGGATATATAACCACCAGTTAAACAGGGGTGAAAAAAAACCTGAATAACCGAAAACTATTTTTTAAAACCACTATTTTGAGTGGTTTAACCAAGGTTAAACAGGAGGTGAAAAAACCTGAATACCGAAAACCTGTTATTTAAAAACCTTATTTTGAGCGGTTATACCACCAAGTTAAACAGGGTAAAAACCTGAACTAAACTTGTTATTTTAAAACAGTTATTTTGGCAGTTATAACCACCAAGTTAAACAGGGGTGAAAAAACTGAATACCGAAAACCGATTATTTTAAAACTACTATTTTGAGCGGTTATAACCACAAGTTAAACAGGAGGTGAAAAACCTGAATAACCGAAACCTGTTATTTTAAAACCGCTATTTTTGCGGTTATAACCACCAAGTTAAACAGGGGGTGAAAAAAACCTGAATAACCGAAAACCTGTTATTTTAAAAACCATCTGTTCTGAGCGGTTATAACCACCAAGTTAAACAGGAGGTGAAAAAGCCTGAATAACCAAAAACCTGTTATTTAAAAAACCGACTATTTTGAGCGGTTATAACCACCAAGTTAAACAGGAGGTGAAAAAAACCTGAATAACCGAAAACAGGTTATTTTAGCATTAACCGCCATTTCTAATAAGTACCTATCGGATATTTTTGGAGGAGAGATTTCCAGAGTTGCGTTTCGGCAGGTTACTCTAAACATTGTGTGCTGCAAACTCTGGTTTCCAGTTATTTTCCGTTACTTCACGGTCTTAGGGACCACGACTTCTCTAGCGGTCCTACGTTTCGTTTGCGACCACAAGTTTCTATGTAAAAATGGCTTATCTATGTCAGCCCGATTTTATTGTAAATTATTAAATAGTTGTTCTGAATCTCATTTAGTATACATTTTTAAGCTAATAATATAAATTTAAATTTATATCTTACCATTTCCGAGATATCCTTTTTGAATAATTATGGGGCTTATAAAGACCGTACCATAGGCTGATAGGGCAACAGCCCACCTAAACAAAGGAAGATTTGCTACAGAAGATAACAGTGCATATACATGATGAAGATACTTCATTTGTCTTAATAATTCAGAAACACAACTTGAGAAGAAGGCAATGATCACAAAAAGTATAAAGTTTTCAAAAATTATCATAATTATTAATCATGATATAAAATACAAAAAAGATTAAAAAATTCTGTATAAAATAGACTCGTTTTAATTTCTTGAACCCTTATTACAATGGAAAAATAAAGCTTTTTTCGCCTTAAACTATATATTGTTATTTGTAAATCAAACTTTAAGACGATTTCAGGACGTTCTGATAGAGTCTTACTCTGTATTCATGCATAACTTGAAGTAAATGAGAAAATGACTTTGCAGCATTGATTTTTTTTGTGGAAATCCGCTATAGTGATGTAATGGCTTATTAAAATGTGCGGTGTTTTGGAAGCCTCTGAAGAACTGAATTGCTTGTTTTTGTGTGTTTCTCTCTATGTTTTCTTTATCGTAACCAATAATTTTTTTAAGTTGAGCTGTTTTCCTATTGTAATTAACGCTCAGTTTAAATTTATTCTTTATGTAATGTAAATTGTAATTGGACACAGCTCTTGTCAACCCAATGCTAAAAATACCCCTCACGTCTTTGGTCAGAGCGAGACATGGCTAGGGAACGTCTTTTGATGTCTCTTCCACTTCAGGACCATTACAATGCTTAAATCATTGAAAGGTTGCAGGGGCATTCACCGCATGCTCGAGGCTTGGGCGGGATGTTCTGGATCTTATTATTCATAAAATACTTTAAGATGTTTTCTGAAGGCAATGAATTTATTGCCAGGAAATAGTTTAGAGAGATTTCATGAAAAGCAAATTCATTGTCTTTTTTGGCAAGCCGGGGTACTTTGAGGTAACACTGCATCCTTAAGCATTAAATTACTGCTAGAAGAATAATAAATATTCCTTTTAGAGATGAAAATTTTAGAAAAGAAACAGGAAAGTGCTTCCTTCACCTTTCACGTTAGTCTACAATTACCCGTCCTACCTTTAAGCCGTTTATGGTGTTATCTATTCTTATCTCCTTTCATCAGCTATCTATTAAAAAAGTGTGACGATACAATATAGCAGGGGAGTAAAACTACCTACAGGGTGATTGTAGTCCCCACAAATCAGATAGTCGAGGGAAGTGAAACTAATGATTTTATAGAAACAGCAGTTGTGTCAGCCCGTACATGAGAAAGGAAAATTTGCCGATACAACATACATAAGTCTCTTTTTTCAAAGTAGTTAATTAATATGAATTTATGATCTTTATCTATACTTATAAAAGGCAATGTTTGTGTGCGTATGTGTGTGCCCACGATGTCCAGACGAATCTATTGCACTTACAGCCATGGAATTTGGCACACAGGTAGTCTTAATGATGACTCAATGCACCTCGAAGCCAGAATTTTAAAATTTAATCTAGATTTTTTAAATTTAATATTTTGTGTTGTTTTGAGTAGATTTTGCGTTTATTTCTCAATAAAATCGGTTTTGATAATCGTAGATAGAAAAATAGATACACCATCGGAAAGAACAAACAATTTTCTTTCTAATGAAGTTGATTTTGAATTTCTAACGTAAATTACTGGATTTTGAAAACTGTTTGAAAAATAGTCACTTTTATGTTAATTTTTTATTTGGATTTCTTAAAATTCTTGCATCCGACATTCTAATAACGCTATAAATTTCAATTTTTTCAGCTTATAACTGGAACGTTTCTGTTGGATTTAAAGCAAGAACCATTAAAATACCTTTTTCTGTTTTTTAAATTAATTTTTCCCTGATCCGTTCAAACAGTTTTTTTTTGCTAGCGATCTTCTCAGCGAGGTGTTCACCGGAGCGACATTCTCCGTTTCCAGAATGCATTGTTGCAATTTCATTTGCTGTCGGCGAAGAATGCAGGGGACGTCGACCTTTACTTTAACTGAATGACTCAATAAATATTTTCGGCAATGTCTTAACATGTTTCTTTGTCTCGTATATTTCGCCTGCTGCCTGATAATGATTTTCACGTTGCAATTTTTTAATATTGTTTTGGATTAACGTACTCGGTACTGTTTTCCTAAAAATCAATGTTTATTTTTGTTTTCATTTTAATTTCAAAACTTTTTCGTGTCATTGTGGGCGTTTTTCTTTCTTTTTTCATTTTGTTCAAGTCCTGATTCCACGGGCAATGCTGTGCGCATATTGCTAGTATCATATATTAGCATTATTTCCCGACTGCTTGATATACACTTACCACCCAGATAGCAATTTTAATTTGCAGCAATCTTGCTCTGCAAATCTGTAAGCTTGCAGCAAGTTTGACACGGCAAGAGTGCAATCTTGAAACAAATAATTGCAAACGACGAAGACACCAAGCATCGAACTTGCAGCAAGCTTGCTACGTCAAACTCATTGCAAACTATAGCAAAAGCAGAGTACGCAGCTGAACCTCAAATTCGAGCCCCCGACAACCCGCTTCCTAAACCCGTCGCCTTAGCCACTCAGCCAGCTGGACTTCGTTTGCCGTAGACAGATTACGCTAATATATCGTGCATTTACACGTTTTATTTTAAACTGTCTTCTTGATTTCATTAATTATTTTAAATTTTGAGTTGAGAATATGATTTGAAGTCAAAGAGAGACCGATTTTCGCTAATAACTGCCTTTTGCTAGTGGAATAAATTATGAAATTAGGGTTCAAAAGTAATTACTTTTAAAAATATGGGACACAAAGTAAGTTATTATTTTTCAAAAAACATTGACTGTTTTTCAGGTTCAATTTTGTTTACGAACGTTAAAATTTCAACATTAAGAAAAAGGCGATATATAGTTTTCTTTAGAGTTCGAGTTTCTGTAATTAGTGAAAAGATGAAGAATTTTTCAAAAGTAATTTTTTTTATAAAATGAACTAGTTAGTTTTTTTTCAAATTATCATTGATTTATTGAATTAATAAAAAGAAGGATGATCTAGGAGATGCTATTAAAAATCGGATGTTTTTTAAAACAGAGACAAAGATCAAAACCAGGTATATACAACTGTATACAGGTCGTGGTGTGTAAGTGTGCGAAGTCAACTTTACAGAAAACTTGCATTCGAAGGAAGGTGATCGATTATGCTTTGTTACTTTGCAGGAAGTTCGTTGCAAAGTTCTTTCGACAAGTTCGTCATGACAAGCTAATATCAAGAAAAATAACACTTGCTGCAAGTGTACATGCTATCTCATTATTTCCAGACTGTTCTATATGCACTTACCATGTGTACCAAATAATTAAAGTCGCCACTCTATATTCTTTAGTGAGAAGATCTTTGAAACGTCCTCGCTTTTCCTCAGCAATCACTTGGACGAGGCGGCCTGGTGGCAAGTCGGTGCCGTTCGTTTTGGCAACTCTTTGAAGAATTTTAACTGCGCGGTCGTACTGACCACTTACCAGATAATATCGGGCACTTTCAGGGTACCACTACGGTGAAGAGAAAAATTTAAAATGCAAGAAATATATAAAAAGATTCAAATACAGATAATTTGATGCGTAAATCATCGGATATGTATGGAATTCCGAAATTTTTTGCGATGTTATCTTATTTTGAAATTTTCAATATGAAGTTCAAGCATTCTGTGGTATACCAAGACATCGTAAAATATGAGAAATGCTCTTTTGCCAGTGCATGAGAAAGGTTTTTATTGTAATGTTGAGGGTCATCCAGAAAATAAAGGTCGTTTAGTTATTCAAAATCAAAAACACAATATTTATTGGAAAAAACAATTCTGTTACATACCGGAAGCTTCCTTCTCTTCTCTACATAATCACCTCCTACATTTAACCATTTGTCGTATCTGTTCACGACCTCCAGAATTCCCATGTTATACTCTTTTGCCGCCAGTTCATTAAGCCAGGTGTTCACTGTATTCAAACAAAAGACCACTCGCGTATTTCCACCGCGCAGTCCCTATAGTCTACCCTATAGTCCGGACCTTGCTCCTAGCGATTTCTATCAATTAAGCTGAAAGAGTTTCTGGGCGGTACACGTTTTGGAAGTGATGAAGAGTTGGAGAATGCAGTGACCACCTGGCTTAATGAACTGGTATGACAGCCGAATTCTGAAGCTCGTGGACATACACGACGAATGTTTAAATGTAGGAGGTGATTATGTAGAGAAGTGAAGGAAGCTTCCGGTATGTAACAGAATTGTTTCTTCCAATAAATATTGTGTTTTTCATTTTGTATAACTAAACGGTCTTTATTTTTTTGGATGACACTCGTATTATAAGAAATGGGAATTGAAAGATACATGGCTTTTTTTTCAACAGAAAATGAAATTTCCTTTAATAGTTCTGGACTTCATATTGCTAAAATGTAGAGTGGAATGGTATTTTAAAAATGCACTTAAATACACGAAACACTCTGCACCTCTATCCTTACTCTTTTAATAATTTAAAATACGAGAGTTATAATCACGCATATGTAATATGTTAAAACAAAACTGCTGTTTCAAACTTTGCCTGAACACTCTATAGATACCAGAGTTTCACGCATTGCTGGTGACATGTTTTATCCCGAAAAGAATACTGTCACAGATTTAAAGAAAAATGCATCTTTGGGTTAAAAGCACTGCGAGAAGTCTGAAATAATACCCACCTGTGTTGACAATGTCACAAATCTGCTATACTTGCTGCTAGAGTGCATAAGTTCTTTGTTTTTGATTTTAATGTTGCTTCAGGCTCAAAACATGTTTATGAGCTCTGTCAGCGTTCTTCTAGGGGTGTGATACAAATGGAAAATAATAAGTAAATAATAATTTCTGAAGAAATATGTTTAATTTCCATAATTCTATGAATGGTGGTATCTGATGATGGTGATATTTCTTCGAGCTTTGAATTTTTATTTTTATTTTTGCAGGCAAGGAATTTTTTGTGTAGTTTCAAAAATTGATGATTGTTCAGGGGTATGGCGAGTTCAATCAATCAATCTTCTTTCTACCCGAGAATATTTAACCTTGCAAATGAAAATGTAAATTAACGCATTAGCTATACTTCGTTACAACTGGCTTATTTTCCAGTAACTTTTCATCCAGACTGATTTCTTTTTCCTTAAACATATATTATATAGGCTGATTTTTTTCAAACTGAGAGTAGGGGAGAGTGGGCACCTTGAACATAGGGGCACCTTGAACCATCGGCATTTATTCTTTTATTTTTATTTTCTCACACTATTACCACAGTACTATCAACTAGAACTAAATAGATGATTCATGCAAAGCATTGTTTATTTCCCTTGCTTGCTGCCATTGTAGAAGGTTGTGTTTAAAATCCACATATGAGAATAAAATTTTACAGGTAAAATAACAGTTTATTTTCACTTTGATGAATGTGCTTTTAATTAGTTTCTTTTAATGAACAGATTGTAATGTCCCAGATGATGATTTGTATCATAGTTTTAAATGTAACTGTTGCACCATAACTGTGTGAAAGTAAATATTTTAAAATGGCGGCGAATGGTTCACATTGAACCATGAAAAACGGGGCAGTTAGAACCTATGTTCAACCTGCCCCATTAGTAAAGTTATGTTTTGTTTAATGTATGGAAGATAATAATATTTATTTATTTATTTGATTTATGAATTTTACATATCAAGACAGACATATATATAGCCTATTTGATTTAAATATCAAATAAAAACAATCATAATGAATTGAAATATAAAAACATTAAATTTTAAGTCAGTTTAATTTAGATAAATTTAAATTTTTAATTTAAAGAGCAAACTAAAAATAAAAAAACGCTCAAATAAATATGATGCTTACACAAAGTTTAAAAATGTAATAAATTTTTCATTATTAAATGTGTAAGAGTAGGCTAATGTTTCAATTAGAATAAAAAATAATAAACCATTTTTAGTCATTAACATTGCTTTTATTGATGCAAGGGACTTTTATATTAATTATTCAAGAATAAATAAACTTTGGATTCTAAACAGAAAATCCTTTATTATGTTAGAAAAATAATTAATCTAACAAGAGAAGATGATGAAGTTGATTTTTATAGACAATATAAACTGACTGGAAGATTTTTTAAACCAGACGTTGAAGATAAAAGTTACATAAGCAGAAATAACATTGTGATGTGCCTTCGGAAACCAACAACAACTGCTTCCACTAAGAGGGTTCGATCGTTGTTGGATTTCAGTGTTGACATTAATCATTATAATTGTCAGTATATGTGTTCCTGAGTGTCGAGTGAAAGTGTTCAATGTCAATCCTAAGTGGTCAGTGGAAAGGCATTTATCACTTTTGTTAGTTTGTAGTGATATTTCACATGGGTTTAACCTGCCCCTCCTGGAGGTTCAAACTACCCCACCCAAAGGGGCACATTGATACATTTCATATAATATTTTAAAAGTTATTTTTCTCTATTTTCTTGATGCAGTAATTAATTGTATTTCTGGCTTTCATTTACTGATATAATAAAGTTTTTTTTAGAACATAAAATTTTTCATATTTTACATTAGCTTTGAATGCACATGCAATAATATCTAAAACCTGTTCAAGGTGCCAAACTTTCCCCTACACAGAACCTTCTGTAGGTTTATCTATTAACTGAAATGCCACCAAATTTGGTAGGGGAACTAATGGCGACATGGAGAAAAGGATTCTGTAATTAAAAAAAATAGTTCCGAAAGTCGCCGATAGGGGGAAACATGACGCTGTTGCAGTCTTCACAACTGAGAATTAGACAAATGACTAACAAAGAAGAAATTTCAGTGCGAAACCTCTTTAGTACAGCAAATGAACTGCCCCAAAGAGTTACAGAGATGAAATTACATTGCACCATAGTTCTTTATTCAATAAAATTACTTCCTCGGCGAGAGCATGTGATGACCCTTCATTGTGACCACTGTTCTCGTGGACTACACATTGCATCCTGTCCGGTAATCCGGCGGATCCGGCATCATTAGACGTCTACAGGATCCGGCGCCAATTTTCCGGATCCGATGATCGGATCCGGTAAATTAAAAAAAATACATGAAACCAATTTCTTGAAATAATATTCGCGTTGTTGTATAAGCAGGTACTTAAATGCGTGGTGCGTACGAGTCGTTCGACGCTGACTCATCCTCTATACACTCCGCGCCTTCTCCAAGACGATGGCGCCACCACGCGAGCCGCGATTGCCGGCCATCAAATGTTAATGTCATTTGACTCGCTCGAGTCAACAGGTGTGTTGTGTGTTTTTGTCGCTGCTTCGTTACATGAACGTAAGTAAACAGACATTATTATTGTTCAATTGATAGATGAATTATGTTTATGTTGCATTGATGAGTACGAGAATGATTTAAGTTGATAATTAGACTTAGAAATGATATGAGTAACGATCCGTATTTCTAATTTTTCTTCATAATATGACTTTCTTCTTACGTAGTGACCGAATTACCGTTTTAAATTGTAAAAATGTACGTATTTGTATTGCATTGCGGGTACTAATCTAAAAGTTCTAATACAAACATGTTACTTTTGAAACCAAGTCAAAATAAGGAGAACAGTGGTGAAGACGATGAGAAAAATGTATGGCATTATTTTTAAAAAGTGGACAAAGACAAATGCGCGAAATACTCATTGTGCTTTAATATGCTAAAAATCAGCAAAGGTTCTTACAATGGTTTAAAAATACATTTGAGAACAAAGCATGGCATTGATCTAAGTTCTGAAAATAGCCAATTAAAACGTCCTAATTCTGATTTATTTCCTAAAGCAACCACTTCAAAAACTGATTCAGTTGATATTATTTGTGAGGAAGAAACACCCAATAAAAAGTCTAAAACAATTGACAGGTATTTTAAAAAGGAAAACTCTATGGAGAAGTCTGTAAAGATGGGTGTGCCCCTTAGTTTATTTTGTTCTTCGTCAGATTTGAGATATTGTTTTCGAAAAGCGGATTTCAACTTCCTAATTCACCAAACACAATAAGATCTATAGTTACAAATTTTGCAAATACCGTTAAAGCTGAATTGATTATTGAGTTCAAATATCTTAAGAAACAAGAAAAGAGATTCGCTTTAAGTTTTGACGAATGGACTTCCCAGAAAAATCACCGATATTTGAACCTGAACGTAAACCACAAAGAAAAGCACTTTAATCTGGGCTTAATTAGAATACATAGCTCGTGTACTGCGGAAAATACTATCAGTTTGGAAAAAAAAACGCCTGGAAAGCATCAGTCTTGATTCTTAGATTGATGTTATTGGCTTGACTACTGACGGCGCAAGCATCATGGTCAAAGTTGGTAAACTTATGAGTTGCTACCAGCAACTGTGCTTCGCACATGATTTACAATTAGCCGTGGTCGACATATTAATATAACCAGCGGGAGTGTTCTCCCCTAAACTTTCTCGTATACTTCTCCCAAAAGGTGCCGTTTCTCCCTCTCTCGCGTGGCTAAAAAAATTCGAACCTACTGTTATCCAGAATCCAATGACTATCAGAAGGTTTTTCATTATAGTGATTGAAAAATAACTAGGTAAAGAATTCCAAGAGATGCGTACCGAATAAAACGCATCTATCGCACACAGCTAGGTTTCACTCTTGCTGTCTCAAGGACAAACTGACGTAATCGCTCCTTTCGCGAGCACAGAAGATTTCTTCCGTACGCATGCGCGTGGAGATAGCGGATTGGTTCCAATGGTAAATTATACAGATCGACAGACAGTCAACCCTTTGACGGATTTGGCCCAAACGTTTATACGGACCTACATTCATGACGATAAAACTGTGTACCAAATTTTATCCATCTAGCTATTCAAGTTTTTGAGTTATAGTGTTTACATGACTTCGGACATACAGACAGACAGACTTCCCGTTGACGGATTTTGTCCAAAATTTGATAGAAACCTACAAATTATGTTTAAAGACCACATACCAAATATCATCCCCGTAGCTCTAATAGTTTTCGAGTTACCTTGTTCACAGACAGACATAATTCCAAAATTGTGTTTTTCGGATTCAGGTAGGTCTAAAACGTGGAGATTCGTCAAAATCTAGAGTTCGAATTTTTTGACGATTACAGTACTTTCTCTTTGTATACTTCGTATACGAGAAAGTAAAAAGAATATAGAAAGAGAAAAGGAACACCAAGAAATAACTTCTAATGAATCAGATACAGACCACGAAGACACGAATAATACTCATGAAGAACGAGGAGTGGCAGTAACAGCAACAACAGATCCTCGTCATCTTCATCTTTCAAGGGCTGAAGTAATTGCTAGATACAATGATCTTCTTCAAAAAGTGCGGAGAGTGGCGAAGTTATTCAAAATATAGCCTACTAAATACGATATGTATCTGCAAAAGTATGTGAAAGAAGATACAGGCAAAGAATTAAGCCTTATTTTAGACTGCCGCACACGTTGGAACAGTCTTCTGGCTATGATAAAAAGATTTTAAAAGCTGAAAGTGTGTATAGATAATGCTTTGATTGATATAGGGGATCTGACACAAAATTTAACGACCTATAATGGTCGAAAATAAAAGACCTGATTGACAGTTTGCAGCCATTTAAGTTGTCTGTAGAGGCACTATTCAGAAGAGATTCGACCCTGTTAACTGCTGAAACAACACTAAAGTTTATTTTAGATAAGTTGCTTACTCAAGACACAGTGTTAAGTGGTGGATTATCTGAGGCACTACGTGTGAGGATAAAAGAACGGCGCACTGTAGTAACAGAAATATTAATATACTTACAGAATTCAAAAAAATATGATGATGATACAAGACGAGCTGATGATACATTTAGTATGCCGCAAAAAAAGTTATACGACTAGAAATGAAAAATATCTTAGGAAGAGTTATTCAAGACAAGATGACAGCTTTAAGGAAAACTTAGATAATATAGTAGAAAATAACTTAGATTCATCGTCATTGAAAAATGATTTGACATTACAAAAAGAATTACAAATGCAAATCCAGCAAGATATGAAAACCTATAGCATAAATACCAAAAAAGAGAAAGATTTTGAGAAAATATTAAAAAAGGAAATGACTGCAAGTGAAGGAGTTAGAGGAAAATATTTGTCTTCTATTCATGAGTATTTGTTGACAATAAAACGGACAAGTGTAGAAGCAGAAAGGGCCTTCTCGGCCGCTGGTTATATTATTAGCTCTGTAAGAAGTCGATTGGTAGATGACACAATAAACACTATTTATACTGGATCGTAGGAAATACGATCCTTTTCTCAAAACCAAAAGTACTTTTTTTATATTTGATTTACTTAAAATAATAATTTAAAGAAGGTATATCAAAAAATAAGAAGTTTTAAATTCGTTATTGTGATAATTGTGCCATCGATTAAACAGATTCATGATGACTGTCATAATTATAAGAATGAGACTGCTTGAAGTGCCTCCTAATTATTGTGATCTCAGTTGATAATATTGATTTAGTTAGATTTAATATAAGTTACTTACATAATGTAATGTAAGTTACATTACAAGATATCATTGATGTCATTTGTGAAATCTAGTAAATGAGACTGAACTTAACCGCCCGTCCCGTCATTATCTAATTATTACTAAACTAATATAACAATTACAATTTAACTAGTTACACTATACTAAATTTTTATTATTGATTCATACTTAAATGTTGATTAATTATAACAGTGTAAATAAAGTTGATTTCATAAGAAATTAACGTTTTTTTATAAACTTTGTAATACACTCACTTGATCATCTTTTATAGGGTTGATTTTGGAATGAAAAGGCAAAATAGTTTTGATGTGCCCAATCCGGCCGGATTGAAATTGGTGCCGGATTGCAATCCCTATCCATGTCCATTCTCCCCGGATCTAACCTCATGCGACTTTTTCCTGTGAGGTTATTTGAAGTCTAAGGTCTGTATTGGCGGGGTCCTAACGTTGACGACCGTAAAGGGCAATATATTACGGACTGTACTGAGCATTCCTGGTGACACGCTAATTTCGGCCGTCAAGAATGTTGTGTACAGAATGCAACGTGTGGGTACACTGAATGAGATCTGGTGCTATGATGCATTGAATTTTATCTCTGTAATCCTTTGGGGCAGTTCATTTGCTATATTAAAGCGGTTTTGCACTGAAATTTCTTTTTTGTATTTCATTTGCTTAGTTTTCAATTATGTAGACTACAACAGCGCCACATTTTCCCCTATCGGCGACTTTCGGAACTATTTTTTTAAAATACAGAATACCTTTTCCCATGTCATCATTAGTCCCCCTACCAAATTTGGTGGCATTTCAGTTGATAGAACGACCTACAGAAGGCTCTGAGTAGTGTCAGTTTAAAAAAGTTCTCTCTGTATGTAAAAGAAAGCGTCTCAGCATGCTCACCGTACCTGTTAGAAAGAAAGTGAATCGAAAGGTAATAAAGAGCGTCCCGGCATGTTCGTCGTAGCGAATGTGTTTTATTTACAGTTTGAGAGTGAAGTTAATCAGTTATTTATTTAAACAATTTAAGCCTATAATTCGTCACTTTTACAAACTATTTACTAGAAATATGCATTGGCTTGGTGAAGGATATGTTAGTTATTATGATGCCCGAAGTTATGCGGAGCATTGATTCGTATTATAATACATGCTAGAAACTTTCGTGCATTTAACTTTGAAAATTGCAGTATTTGAACTAACATTGATACTCCATAGATCCATAGCCAAGTGAGTAATAGAGATCTAGAGACGAACCAGCTGGAAGAGCGTAATGTATGCGCTGTACGTTCTCTTTGTATTCCCTCCTCGCATCCAATCCAACAATAATCATAAAATATGCATTGGCTTGGTGAAGGATATGTTAGTTATTATGATGCCCGAAGTTATGCGGAGCATTGATTCGTATTAAGATACATGCCAGAAATTTTCGTGCATTTAACACTGAAAATTGCAGTATTTGAACTAACATTGATACTTCATAGATCCATAGCCAAGTGAGTAATAGAGATCTAGAGACGAACCAGCTGGAAGAGCGTAATGCATGCTCTGTACGTTCTCTTTGTTTTCCCTCCTCGCATCCAGTCTAACAATAATTATAAAAAATTAATCATCATACACAGAACCCAGCTGAATTTTTCCGTTCTTTAAAGGATGTCCTTATTTCATTAAAATAGCGACAAAACTATGTCAAAAAATTCAAAAAAGGATAAAAAAAAATATTAAAATTTGTTTTTTTTTTGAATTTTTGCTAATAGTTGCTACTGAACATGAAAAGAGATGTTGTAAGAAAAAGCTAGTGCTTACTTTTAAACATACCAGTCCTACTAAAGACGGAAGGGATAGAATTCCCAGTAGAAGCCGCCAACTGTTTAGGTATTGCATTACCACCCATGAAATAAGAATAACCATAATTGTACCAAAGGACCAAAAATACTGAAAAAAAAGTAATAGATTTAAGATGATTGACTAAGAAATATAATGTACAGATAAAAATGTTTAACTGCTTAAAAAATTTGCTTAATGAATTAATTGCTGAAAGTTAAATCTTTTATTAAAAATCTATTGATGAATTTTGATATACATCAGTAAGCAAGACAGAAATTGAGAAATAACCGATGAAGTAATAAATGTAAAACAGTATTTTCTAGGGTATTTCCAAAGTATTTAAATAGTAGGATATATCACAGCAAATAATGAATAAACTTGAAGATTTAAATTAAATTAAAAACAGCATTAGACAGCATAATAATAAGGTTATATGATATTAATTCGAGTATCATATTTTAGCAAAGAAAAATGTTGAGTTGGAACATTTTTTGTCAATTTGCTCACAGTTCTTAAAATTCTCTTCATATGCGGAAGTATATTCTCTATTAGCACATGATGCTCTACAACATTCATACGATATCTTTATTAATTTATGTGGCATTCAGAATATTGTAGCAACATAGTGGAAACATCGTAAAATATTTTATGCTATTAGGGTTTCTTTTACGTATAATTGACACACCACAGTAAATAGGGTATTTTGAAGAATTTTTTTAATATTATAGTATACGAAACGTATCTTTCAAAAATTAAGTCTCCAATTACTTTTCACCTTGTATTGTATAAATAACCTTTTATTTTAATGCAGTTTAAATGGAAAACCTGATTGCACTGATGAAAATATATAGATTAAACAAGACATTTCTGACGATATTTTTAAGAAAATAATATCGAATTTCGTCATGATAAATCCTTTAAAATATAATTTCCTGTTAAATAAAATTATGTATGTTATAAAAAAAATTATGAAATGTGATTTTTAATTAAAAAGATGAATGCTTTTATTGTGAAATCTTTTGTTAATTACTGCTAAGTGTCAAATAATTTACATATATGAAAAGAAGTATATGGTAAAATCAGACGTATTATGTAAATAAGAATGGCACTGTGAATAAAAGTGGAGATGAAGCAAAAAAAAAAAAAGGAGCTTCAACCTTTCAAATTTTTTATATGTTAATTTTCATAATGTTGATTTATAACCTTATATATACTGGTATACAAAAGTAAAGCCAGATATATAGAGCAACTTTTAAAAAAAATTCCAGTTGAATCCCATTAAAATTCAGAAAGCTGTCGGCATTTCAGTGAGGTGAATTTCAATTTCTCTTTAAGAGAAGCTAAATGATGAGTGTTCTTGCACGAACTGATATTTTTTAAAACTTTAATCTTCGAATGGTATTCGAGAAAATGCAATTTAAATAATGTATTTAATTTATAAATGTTCATGGTATTCAGGATATTCGATTTTACCAAAATGCAATGTTACTGTTTGAAGAATCAAATTTATAAAATATCAGTTTGTACAAGAACTCTCATCATTTAGCTTCTCTTAAAGATAAATTGAAATTCACCTCACTTTCTGAATTTTAATGGGATTGTTCTAGATATGGAAGTTTTTCTATATATCTGGCTTTGAAGTTATGAAAGAAAAATTCCGCTGCGTCTCGCACATACGCAGTAAAAAATTATTTAGTACAAACACTCATATTTCCTGTAATATTCAACTTATTTACTTCAAAGTTAAATGCAATACTTCTGTAACATATTGTCAAGTGTTCTGCGAATTTCGAATAATTTGAATGAAAACTCTGCATGTTATAAGCAAAGCACATGCGGAAAAATTTGGGGTTTTTAAAGAAACATTTATATCTTCCCGAATATTTGTGCTATGCTTACGAAAATGCATGTAAATATTTTGCACATTAAGCCATAATCGTTGATAAAAGTTACATCTCGTTATCAGCTTTCTGTGAAACAGGATAGGTGAAACTCCATTTTCGTCTTCATCCCTTTCTGGTGGTCCCCCTAACTGCCCTCGTGACCGAATCTTCACTGTAATATGTATATGATACTCTATTGAATGTCACACGATTCTCCAGAACTGATTTTGAAACACAGTTTTCGTATTAATTGCAAATTTCTCGCATTTTACGAAATGTTCCTTAACTTTTGTATGCCAGCGTGTTTAAATCACACTTCATTACGCTTTATGTAAAAGACTATCATGCTGTCTTAATTATAGAAAACATGTGTATATGCTGATTTTATATTTCGAGGTGTGAATATACTGATCAGTTTGCGGTTATTAAAATAATCAAATAAAACTATTGCTCTAAAAGCGGTCATGATTATTTCTGAAACAGAAATGAAACCTAGTAAATAAGGCATTCCCTTTCTTACTGTTTCTTACTGTTACTTTCTTACTGTACTAATTTCGAAATCTGTTTCATCACTGTTATGACATGAATCTGTGTGTTTTATAATGCTTTATGCCAGTAATAATGATCTTATGTGTTTTCTAATTAATAATAGATTATCAAGTAGTAAATAAAAAATAACTTCTTATCCTGCCCCTAATTTCGACAAAATATATATTATTGAGTGTTTAAAATAAAATATCACCATTAGAGCAAGATGCTCTGCAATATTCATATGATATCTTTACGATGTTGTGCGGCATTCAGAGTATCGTAGTAACATCGTGGAGATATCGTAAAATATCTTGTGTTAATAGAGATGTTATAATATGATATTTTGCTAAAGCTTTTATTAATGCTTTGCTATTATTAATTTGTCTAAATGATTTGATTCCCTACCCTTCCTGTTTTTCCTCCTTCTGTTTCTACCTTTCTTTTCGAAATACAAATGGCGCTATGGTTCTAGTTTTTCTTTAGAATTTAAGGGGATTACTTATTTAGGCGGGAAGTTCAAGTTGGTTTGTGATAACGTGAGGGCATTTTATCTCTTTTCTAAGCATGGGGTAAGTTTATTTTTTATGAATGCTGCTATTCAGCCCGATGGCTAATAAGATTTTTTAATCAAACTTATTTTCGTTTTTATGTTTGTGTTTCTTTTAATATAATGCTTATTAGATGGTACTGTTCTCCTTTGTCTTTTGTCGGGAAATTTCGGGCTAACAGAAGCTATATTTGGCGTAATGCAAGTTTCTTACAGAAAAAGTCCCAAATATTTTGAATCCATTTCGAATATAGTCCTTAGCTCGTGATAAAACGGACTAGAATGGATTCCTTGTTTGTTTTATCTCTCCGAGTTTTTATCTTAGTTTTTTGCTGTCTTTGAATGATTTTGATTTCCATTGTTTTTCTAAATATGCAGAAAAAGATTAAGCACAAATATTTCAAATAAGTAGAAGAAGATTGTCCAATAAAAAATGGTGATCAGGCCTAGTTGGTTATTAAACAGTTATAGAAATTGTTCTGGCCAGTTATTATAACTCTTTAATAACCAACTGGGGCTAGACCGCCATTTATTGATTGGACATTAATGCTTAATATTACTGCCATCTAGAGGACGTTATAAGGATTTTAAAGCATTTTGTGAATTAGTTTTCTATAGACTTTTAATTCACAGAATGCTTTAAAATTCTTAACCTCTCGTAGATAACAGCAATATTCAATAGAGATGGAATATTGTTCAAAACAGAAAAAGTAGGAAAAACAGATTTAAAAATAAATTTAACTTAAACATAAAACAGAGACAACAAAATTTAAACAACAAAACTTAGACAATGTTCAAGTAGCGCGCAATCGCAGCAGCATACAAAACACCAATGGAAATCAATATCATTCAAAGAAAGCAAAAAACTAAATACTCTGAGAGAATCGGATTAAACAAACAAGGAATCCATTCTAGTCCACTTTATCAAGGGCTAAGGACTATATTCGAAATGGATTCAAAATATTTGGGAATTTTTTTCTGTAAGAAGCTTGCATTTCGCCAAATATAGCTTCGCTTAGCCCGAAATTTCCCAACAAAAGACGAATGAGATCAGTGCATCTAATAAGCATTATTTTAAAAGAAAAAGGAAAACCAAGCACAAACATAAAAACGCTAATAATATTGATTTTAAAATATTAGCCTTCGGAATGAATAGCAGCCTTCATAAGAATAAGCTTACCCCACGCTTAGAAGAGAGATAAAATGTCCTCACTGCATTACAAACCAACGCAAACTTCCCTCCTAAATACGTAATCCCCCTTTTTTCCCTTTTTTCGCAAAGAAAAACTAGAACCATGGCACCATCTGTATTTGAAAAGAAAGGCAAAACAGAAAAAGGAAAAACAGGAAGGCGAGGGAATCAAATCATCTAGACAAATTAATAAAAAAAATAATAAAAATATTTTGCTTTCTTTGAATGATTTTGATTGCTATTGTTCAAAACAGATATGCATATGGGAAATTTTAAATTTTAAATTAAGTAATAAATTTAAATTTGGTCTTTCAAAAAAAGATTTCCTACACACAAGAAGAATGCAGCTCTTCCACGCATATGAACAGGGCAATATTCAGTGCATACTGTTAAACTGAAAAACAAAAATAAATAAGTAATTATAAGTGCATGTTTAAAAATGTCTAAAACTAAGAAAACTGAATGTGATACAAAATGTTTAATAATTACCCTTGCCCAGTACCTCCAAGAGCGAAACCAACGATACCTCTGCAAACCACCATCCACCAGAACGAAGGAACAAATGCATTACCAAAGCCAGCAACAAACAGTATAATCATTGATATCGCAATTGCCTGTAAAAATATATCATGGAGGATTTAGCAATAAGTAACTTACTTTCAACATAGATTTCATAAATTTCAAAAACATATGATTGTACATTTTACTTTTAACGTAGGACTACGTTCATCCCATTTGGGTCTCAGGAAGGAATTTGATTCACACGCCAGAACGCCACGAAAAACGTTGTATGGGAGATCCTCTATATCTCGGTAACTACATATGTTAAAGTCATAACTAATGCCTTTATTTAAAGATGAAGGGTAACAACAGAAGTTACAAAAAAATTGAAAATCGAATTGTAGTTCAGCGGCTACTAAGTCGCAAAGTTGGGCAAAAATACGCATGAATTGATGACGCGAGCCTCTATATCTAGGTAACTACATATGTTGAAAAGTTATAACATTGCAATGCATCGATTGGCAATCCATACATCGATGAATCATTGCAGACATGTCCAAATTCGATACATGATGCTTAATGCTGGTCGAGAATCCGAGAAACAAAAGAGAATCGCATGTAACAAAGAAGAACCGAGAAACTTCGAGAAAGAAAAGAGTCATGCGGGTAAAGTAGTCCTACGCCTTTAACATCAGCGGCTGTTTGAAAAAGACAGCCTCCCGTCATTTTTTCATTTCCAATTCGTATCGCTATTACCAGGCCGCTGTGACATAGTGGTAAGGTCTCGTCTAAAGGGCTGGAGGGTCCCAGGCTCGAAACCCGATTCCGCTGAAGATTCGTCGTGTATGGGGCCTGTTGCACGCTAAATCACGCGTAGTGGCCAAACGCCCTCCCTCTTTGTGATGCAAAAAAATACCCACACTGGCCCGGTCTACCCAAGAAGGGTGTAAGGCCGGGAGATTACCAGCGGGGGGAGAGCTTCCACACCAGCATGTAGAGGACGGATTTATTAATTACAATCAAATCAAATGATGCAGGCATTGCCCGAACAGAGGCAGTACTTTTAAATACAAGAGAGCTGGGAGTATAAACATGGTTCGACCCACCTCTGTGGGGAGAGAATAGCTTGATTTACTTGTACTCAACCGCCAAGTGTGGCGAATGAGGGGGTGCGAGCTCAGATGTCGTCCTCGTCGTCTGACCTTGGTTCAAAATTACGAGGTCCGTCCCTAAATAGCCCTCGTGTTGCTTCAAAACGGGACGTTAATATATAACTAACTAACTAACTCATCGCTATTACCAGATGCGTCTTTGAACTTGAGCCCATGTGACAGAATCTATGAGTGCAGTTTCCAAACATTTTTGGGAAGAAGAACTTTAATGTGTTACAATGCAATTTACAATTTTGTTGAAATAAACGTTCTTTATTAGCCTAAGATTTCAAAAATCCTGCATTCTCTGACTTTGGATTGCCCAGACACCTTGTATTTTTAAAAATCTTTTCCAGTTGATATTTTCCCTTATTTTCCTTTAACACTTTAACGCCACACCACACCGCCGTCTCTAGAGCTCATGTGGCTCATATCTTGGGTTGGTATAGATGTAGGTGGACTTTATTGAGTTGCAAAAAAAAAAAAATCAGCAAGAGAAAAATGACAATTGGAGAAATTACAAAGCTGGTGTTAACACATAGAGTTGACAACAAAATAAAGGAATGTATACAATGTCTTGAATAACACGGTGTGAAGGAGAGAAAAATGATGAATGTAAATGATGACGAACAACATGAGGAAGCTCACATCAATGCACAGATTTTGAGTAACATTTTAGAGATGGAGAACCATTGCGTGTTAATTGTGGAATACAAGGAATAGGAAGATTACTATTAAAGATTTATGAGAAAGGAAGGACTTAGTATGTTCAGTGTATTGAATGCAGGATAAGCTAGAGTTATTGTTCAATGGCAGGTGAGTACTTATTCCAGTCGCACTATGTTTTCATTGTCTATTATGAATTTAATCATGTTTATTATTCTTTTTCTTGCATTTGGATTCTCCAGGACTCTTTGGTACCACAGACTCTCCAGTGAAGTAGAAGATTTCCTAATACGCCAAGAGAGAGTCAATGGGCAAGATGTCGCATAGTGGATGGAATCGCCGACTTCTCCGTAGGCACAAGAGTCCCTATCCGATAAATGGAAACGGTTAAGGAATGAAGGGAATGGAATCCTTATTTTCCTAGAGAACGTTTCCTAAGCTCAATTTTAAATAATTTGCTGTTTGTAATATGTATAATCCTCTCAATTAAACTGATAGTTTTGTAACTCCCGGAAAGGCAACTGATACTTTACAAACATTGCTCGAATAACCAATAGTGCTTCCAAGGCTCAATCTCTTCTCTAAATATTTTCTCCCATTTATGAAGTATCACAGTTTTATAATTAGTTTATCAACTCAATGGTACATTTATCAATAGCTATTCAAGAACTTTTTTCAATAAAATTTGCATAATTTCTAAAATGTTCTTCTGAATTTACAAGTGACTCTTTTGTGTCATTTCTGAGAAAAAATCTCTTCGGATACTTTCATAGAAATCGGTTTTCATGTTTTTAAATCATCAGTGAAAGTTTTATTCTAGAAGTATATCAGTACATTCTGCAAATGTAAATGATCATTTTCTAATGTCCATTTTAAATAAAACTGTAACAAAGTCGCTCAAAATCATCTCGTTCTTCTAAGTTGTTTTCGGAAATAAATATATTAGCTGTTTTGAAAATTTCTCCATATTGTTTAATTCAGTTACTTCTTTCACATTATAAGTAAGATATTTCAGCTTTCACTTCTATTAAATGATACATATGTAATAGTATAATACTGCATTATATTAACAAATATGCATTATATAAATTTAAAAATTAAATAGACTATATATATATTTTATATAGACTATATAAAATAGTTTATCATACATTCAAAAATGAATCACGTATAAATGAAATTCTAAGGTAAAAAAAATTAATAAAACAAATTCATCTTTTTAGAACGAATATTGCATAATGTTTTATTCTAAAAACTAAATATTTTCTTCTGCATAAAATATTTCAAATTGAAGGTTATGGCAAATTATTTCTTTTAATATACCTTACTAGTTAATTGAAAACAGTAGCATATATTTTTTACAATTGTTTAATTGCGGAAAAATTATTCAAATTATTCGATTAAAATAGGATTAATACAATAGGCATTTTTTTGTTGTATATCATTCATTGAAACTAATATATCTTTACATTAAAGTTTACCTTTTTTCTTCCAAAGATGTCCCCGATAGTTCCTAAACATACGCCTCCGACTGCTACTCCCACAAATACAGCCTTAAAAATATAGTTAATAATTAGAACTCTGAAAAAACACAGTATAAATTAAAAAATAACAGGTTTTTCGGGTTTAATCAAGTATACCTTAAAAGTATCTTCATAATGTGTCAATACAAGTTATCTTTTCAAACAAATGTCATCTCATGTTCTTTTGTATTTTAATTTTTTGAATTTTATTTCATTAAAAGGCGAAGGAGTTCAAAAATTAAGGTAACAAGCCTTCTGAGAGAAGGCACGAATTCTGAGATATTCACAATGGAGTAAGGGACTGTTACATACTACTTCTCTACATAAAGTCACTATGATTGCTGTAGCATTTGTTCCATCGGCATACTAGCTTATTTCATTAAAATACGAAGGAGTTCAAAAAGTAAGGTAACAAGCCTTCTGAGGGAAGGCATGAATTCTGAGGATGCACAGTGGAGTAAAGGACTGTTACATGTTACTTCTCCACATAGTCACTATGGTTGTTGTAGCATTTGTTCCATCGGCATACTAGCTTATTTCATTGAAATACGAAGGCGTTCAAAAAGTAAGGTATCAAGCCTTCTGAGGGAAAGCACGAATTCTGACAGATACACAGTGGAGTAAAGGACTGTTACATGTTACTTCTCCAGATAGTGACTATGATTGCTGTAGCATTTATTCCGTCGACATACTAGCTTATGGAAATCGACATGGGTGAAATCAGCGTCTAGAACTCACATTTGATAGCACCTTGGAAGAACGATGGGTAATTTAATCCACTGATTCTATCGTCATGGCCTTTTTTCTAGCCATGCTTTGTTATGAAACTTTTCCTGCCTTGTTCGTTGAACTGCCGTAACATTTTAATGGCATTTGGCCATTCATAGTACAATAAATACACGAACCTCTGTTGAATATATACCTAATCATTTTCGCTAGTGAAAATCGCATTTGGGCAACAATCTAAAATTCACCTCTGACTAACATAAATCACACGTATACAACGGTCGACTTAGGATCATTTGCTTATTTGGCCATACTTGCTTGACCTATCACCATATATTTGATTTTCTTTCCAGGATTACCCGCTAGGTCACCCTGTAAATGCCACTAGTTCCTTACAGGTTCAGAGAGCTTTGTTTGTTTCGCGCGCATTTCTGTAGGCAACAACGACTCTATCCAAACCATCATTATTCGGTACATGATAAAAATGTAAAAGGACTGAATGTAAACTAAGTAAAGTTACGTTCTGTTAATCTATATATTTAAAATGATGTGGTAAAAAAATTCACAAAGTCCTCCAGCCACTCGACCGATTTCGACAAATATTTTTTCATATCAAAGCTCATGACGTCTAGATATGTCATCAAAGGTCGCCTGCCCCTACCTCCCATTTTCGAACTAAATCGAAAAAAACACTTTTCCACTGCACATTCTCTATGGGGAAAAGCCTTTAGACAGTTCGCCAGCAACAACCACCCGACGGGTTTCAACAATTTTTATTTTATATGAAAGCTTATGACGTCTAAATATGTCATCAAGAATCGCCTGCCCATTACAAACCCCCATTTTCGAATGAAATAAAAAAAACACTTCTCCACAGTTCATTGTCTATATGTTTTTTCGATTTCGTTCAAAAATGGGGGTTTGTGTTGGGCAGGCGATTCTTGTTGACATATTTAAACGTCATAACCTTTCAGATGAAAAAAAATTGTCGAAATCAGTCGGGTGGTTGGGGCTGGGGGATTTCTACAAGGTGTACCCATAGACAATGTACAACGGAGAGGTGTTTTTTCGATTTCGTTCGAAAATGGAGGATAGTGTAGGCAGGCGGCCCTTCATTGCAAATCTAGACGTCAAAAGCTTTCATATGAAAAAAATTTCGAAATCTGTGGGGTGGTTGCGGCTGGGGGATTTCTACAAGGTTTATTTGGCAATATCTCTCAAAAATTAAGGGAGGTGGGTTTATAAGCTTCCATATGAAATAAAAATTGTCAAAATCCGTAGGGTGGTTGTGCCTGGCGAACTGTCTAAATATTTTTCCCCATAGACAATGTACAGAGGATAGGTGTTTTTTTTCGATTTCGTTCGAAAATGGAGGTTGGTGTGGGGCAAGCGACTCTTGATAATATATCTAGACGTCATAAGCATTCATATTAAATAAAAATTATCAAAATTCGTCGAGTGGTTGGGGATGGCGAATTGTCTGAAGGTTTTACAATATTATTGTAACTATATAGATTCCAATAGTTCCATCACAATGGCGTGTCAAAAATATTGTAAAATACCTAGATTGAAAGATTTTTAAAAAAATGAAAGATTTTGCAATTTTAAAGGAATCTGTTGTCTACAAAGAATATGAAATCTACTATGGTTTTATGGTCTGGTTCACTGATCTTCACGCAGTATTTAAAACTGTAAAAAGTAGTGTTTGAGAGCCTCGAAGCAGCGGGGTGGAAGGGACAGCGCTGAGCAAAGTGAGTGCTGGCCGCGAACCCACCCGGAGGGCGGCGAGAGCGACTAGTACTATTTAAAAACATTTACACCATAAATAAGTAAGTGAAGCATAAATAACCCAAATGGACTTTGATAATCCATATATATAAAACGTTAACGTACGTGGCACAGAAAAGAGGTTAATTTCACTTTTACCAATGGCAACGATCGGTTTGTTGGCAAAACAAAACCAGTAGCTTCTGCCATGTTAGGCTTAACTAGGCTATTCTTTGCCTGCTACTATATTCGTTCGGGTGTAAAACAACTTCTTCCCGAAAAAATGAGTATAAGACATCGAGTTCACAATATTTCTTAAGGAAACTTTTGATGAAATCATTCAAATAAGATCAGTTAAAACTGAAGGAGATGGACTTAGGCGAGCCAAAGAACGTTCAGATCGACGTCAAAATAGTTCAAATCGGAGTAGGTTAAAGTGTTAATTCACAAATTAAAGTGAACATAATGGAGATTTCTTTTGTGAATATTGTATATTGGGTACTTTTTCGTTATACGCACACGACTTGATGCCTTTTATGTCTTGGCGAATTATCTTTCAGCGCTGAATCGCCAACTTATCTTAACTTCTTTGCTGGTTGACGCTCGCTAGGCTTTTGGCGAGCTGAGACATCAGGAGCTTGAAAGCGCCAGTTTAGCAGAAAATGCATGGTGGGATCAGCTAGTAATCGGAATTAAAATTTCAAAAATCTCAAGATGGTGGGGATAAATCAACAACATCTACTGGAAGGGGTGCAATTAAAACTGATATAGAAAACTTTTTGCAAAAAAAATAATAATTGTAATAATAATCACCGTCTTTGACAAAATGTTGCTAATATTCATTATTTTTATTTAGAAGTAATGATATTAAGACAAAGTCAAAATGTTTCTGCTGATTCAGAAATGTGTATTAGTTTATTTTTCATGCTTCAAACCCGGAAAACATTCATGCAGTACAGGCATATTTAATAAAAAAAGTGAAAATAAAAATCCCATCGTACCGGCAATAATGACAAGCATAAAATTACATATGCACTAAAGGCATAAAATTGCGTATTGTACATAAAGGCACAATTACATATACATAAAGGCATACAATTGCATATACAATAAAGGCAAAAAACTGCTTGTTCAGAGGTTTTTCTTTCAAAATTCTCAGATATTATAATTTGCTGACACATCGGAGTTAATTACTCTTGTCGCAATGCTCATGGAAATTATTTATGTTTTGAAGTATCGGATACTTTTTAACGTAGGACTACGTTCCTCCCATTGGGGTCTCAGGAAGGAATTTGATTCACACGCCAAAACGCCACAAAAAACGTTGTATGGGAGATCCTCTATATCTCGGTAACTGCATCTGTTTAAAACATAACTAATATTTTATTTTAGAGATAAAGGGTAATAGCAGAAGTTACAAAAAAAATTTAAAATCGGAATTGTAGTTTAGCGACTACTGAGTCGCAAAGTTAACCAAAATTACGCATGAATTGGTGACGTGATGTTCTATGTCTCGGTAACTACATATGTTTAAAACATAACTAATATCTTATTTTAGAGATAAAGGGTAACAACAGAAGTTACAAAAAATGAAAATCGGAATTGTAGTTTAGCGACTCCTGAGTCTAAAAGTTAGGCAAAAATACGCATGAATTGGTGACGCGATCCTCTATATCTCCGTAACTACATATGTTAAAAACATAACTAATGTCTTATTTTAGAGATAAAGGGTAAGAACAGAAGTTACAAAAAACATTTTGAACATCGGAAAAGAGCCACGCGAGTAAAGTAATCCTACGCCTTTAACATCAGTGGCTGTTTGAAAAAGACAGTCTCTCGTCATTTTTGTTTGATTGTTTATTAAACAAATATTTTATTACTTCATTAAAATCCAAATTAAGTCTGTTAATCAAAATGGTTCACCGAGGGAAGCGGAGAACGAGCGGTCAGAAATCGGACTAACTGGATTTGCTCTGAGTGGAACGGTCGCGAATGCACGCTACTTGCATAGAGTGGAGCGGTTGTGAATTCACAACTTTCTTCTTCAGTCTTTACATCGAGATTTGGATTGTATCGGGGAATCTGAATCAATGTATACCTATTCAACCTATTCACAGCAGAGGGCTGAGGTGGCCTAGAGGTAAGGTTTTGAATTCAGAGCCGGAGGTTACATGTTGGAAACTCAATTCCACTGAAGATCTGAAGTGTATGGGCCAGTTGCACGCTAAATCATACATAGCGGCCAAACGTCTTCCAGCTGGTGTGGTGTGGAAGCTAGGAGAAGGAGATGCAAGTTCAGGTGTCATCCTCGTCATCTAACCGTGGTTAAAAAATTACGAGTTTCGTCTCAAAATAGCCCTCGTGTTGCTTCAAAACGGGACGTTGATATATCTAAACTAAATGAAATCAAAATCATTCGAAGAAAGCAAGAAACTAATGTAAAAATTGTGAGAGAATCAAATTAAATAAACAAGGAATCCATTCTAGTCCATTTTATCAAGGGCTAAGGACTTTATTCGAAATGGATTCAAAATATTTGGGAAATGTTTCTGTGAGAATCTTGCATTACGCCAAATATAGCTTCTCTTAGACCGAAATTTCCCAACAAAAGACAAAGGAGATCAGTACCATCTAAAAAGCATTATTTTAAAAGAAAAGGGAAACCAAAGACAAACATAAAAATGCTAATAATATTGATTTAAAATATCATTAGCCTTCGGGCTGGCTGAAAAATCCGCCTTCATAAAAATAAACTTACCCCACGCTTAGAATAGAGAAACAAATATCCTCGCTAATGTCAAACTAATTGAAACTTATTTACAGCAATGTAGAGAAATATCTATTGCTCAACATTTCTCCAAATCTTTTCTGGTATGTATTGCAGAACATGGGGAAATGAAAGTCGCAAAAGAAGTAGCGAAAATGAGCTATATGGGGGAGGTAAACCAAAAGTTCTCTTTATATATACAGGATGATTTAGAAGTGTTTAGATATACTTTAAGAGTCGGCCAGGCATATAGAAACAATTCATTTCAACAAAAGAACATGGTGTTGGAAACTTAAATAATTGCAGGGAAGCCTCTTTGCTTGTGAATTTAGTAAAAGGATGCACCAGATACAACACAGGTGTAGTGGAAATACACGAATTCTCCATAGCACAGTAAAACAATTGGGTGAATAATTACGTGCGAAGCGCGTATTGCTTCGGATGGCAATTCCTTTGAGCGCTTATTTTGAATACCCAAAAGGTTTGTTGTTAATACTGCTTACAGTTGAATCTGTCATGCTGCGTACGACTTGTAATGCTATTATTCATGCAACTAAGCCGTTGTTCTATCGAGAATTCAATCATTGCTCTATTAGAATTCAGTCACAGTCAGACTCGAAACATATTAATTATGAATCGTGAGTGATATCGGAGTGCAATTGATACCAACAACTGCAATAAACACTGAACTGTTAATTTGATGAATGCGTATAAATTAAAGAAAGGTTAAAAAATGTTCTAACAAATGGAGGATTTCACGAAATGAAATAGTTAATTACAGAAACTACATGAGTCGTTTTTTGAAATCGTTTTTTTTAAAGTCTGAAACATGCGATGTTCAGATTCTATAGGGGTATGTACTTAACCCCTTGCGGACAGATACGACGTATAATGTGCGCCACAGTTTACCGATCTCGAGATTGAGGTGTAGGAAATCCAATTAACGAAGAGGATAGCGTCTAAGTTGCGGACATAAATGTGTGTTTTATCCATCCATTCAAACCCTTAAGGGGTGTTGGAACCCCTATTCCGACAATGTTAAATTTCCCTTTCGATGCACCTTTTCTCAAAATCTGTTATAGATTCAAGTTTGAAATTTTTTATACAAATGAAGTACATATTTCTCATAATACTGAAATTGGTTTTCTGTTTTAAATTCAAAACCTTTTTTTTAAATTTTTGTGTTAAAACCGACAATGTTAAATTTGCCATTTCGATGCACCTTTTCTCAAAATCTGTTATAGATTCAAGTTTGAAATTTTTTATACAAATGAAGTACATATTTCTCATAATACTGAAATTGGTTTTCTGTTTTAAATTCAAAACCTTTTTTTTAAATTTTTTGTGTCAAAACCGACAATGTTAAATTTGCCATTTCGATGCACCTTTTTTCAAAATCTGTTATAGATTCAAGTTTGAAATTTTTTATACAAATGAAGTACATATTTCTCATAATACTGAAATTGGTTTTCTGTTTTAAATTCAAAACCTTTTCTTTAAATTTTTTTGTGTCAAAACCGACAATGTAATTTGGCCATTTTCTATGTACATTTTCTCAAAATCTGTTATACATACATGTTCGAAATTTTTTATAGAAGTAAAGTATTGAATGTAGCTTTTGTAAAAAAAAAATCTCAAAAATTTATTTTTTACAAATATTTTTGTGTCAAAATAGGGTAAAATTTAACTTTGTCTAAATAAATATTTTTAAAATTTATAAAAAATTAAAAATTAACAAAACCTACATTCAGTTTAATGAGGAAGGTGAACTTTACTTGCATAAAAAATTTCAAACTTGAATCTATAACAGATTTTGAGAAAAGGTGCATCGAAATGGCAAATTTAAAAATGTCGGAATAGGGGTTCCTACATCCCTTAATCATATTACACTATGAAAAATAAAGTTTTATATTATTAAATAAGCACAGAGTTGTAAGAAATGGGATGGCGTATAAAGTGCGCCAACCTGATCTGAGTGTTATAAAAAGTTACCTGTTCGCAAGAGGTTAATGAGTGAAGAAATGCCACGAATCATGTAGTCACTTTAAAAGGTATATAAATTACACCGGGTAAAAAATGGCCCAGCATTTTGATATTATTGACTTAGGTAGATTCTGCGATCAACGACTAAAATGCTTCTCTTCTTCTTTTTTCTGTTAATCACTTCCGCGTGTTCTAAAATGCACATAAACGAGATTTCGTGTTCTCATGACCACTGGTTATTTTCTCCGCAAGAATACATTAGTTCTAACTCGCCTGTACCATGATGAAATTTTTAAATATAATTTTAAAAGGGTAAAATTTCTTTCTCACATAATTTATAAAAGTTCCTGTAAACGTAAAAGAACAAAGCGATATTTTTAATAAGGAAAAAATAAACGCGCAAATATGTTTGTTTCCTTGAATGCAAAAAAAAATCAAATTTCTAATCAGCAGTTTATTATTGAGGTGGACACGAAGTTTATAACACATCCCAAACTCTTTTAATGAATTTTGCATTTATATATATTTAACTTCTGCATTTACATTTCAATGCATTATAAGAATTCGAGTTCACTAAGCTTTACGCTTGACATTGTCTGAAAATAGTCTTTTGATTTGTAAGGAATAGAAAAGGTAATTTTATTTTAAGGTTAATTTTGACATGAATGATTGATTCATTCAAGATTAATAATTTATGTCCTTTGAAATAATGTGGTGATTCTCGATTATATGAATTCCTTTCTTTTTCAAAAGCGTATTAGGGTAAACAAGACCTAATAATTCATAACAAGGGTAACAACACCCTTAAGGCAACATTTCTTAAATTGATACATAGAAAAATTGTGAAAATGGTTCAATCAAGTTGTGACTCATTATGACTTTTCCAGAATTATTCTATTTTAAGGGGACATATGCCCTCTAAACCTCCGAAGAATGGAAAAGAAACTGTCAAATTCGATACCCTAGAAAAATATCCCTAGAAAAAAATATATATTTTCCCTAAAAAAATATCTGTTCTTTCTATTATTGTACACACATTTTCAAATCTTAATATTGATATGTATTTATTTGAGAGAGTAATAAATATGGGTATAATTTTTGGAGAAACCAGCGGGAGTGGCCTCCCCTAAACTTTCTCGTATACTTCTCAAAAATTTGTCATTTCCCCTCCCCCTGCTTGGATAAAAAATTCGAACCTACTGTAACCCTGTTCTGTAACTCAGAATGCAACGACTATCAGAAGGTTTTTCATTGTATATTATAGCGATTGTAAAATATTTAGGTGAAGAATCAAATTAAAAGAGATGCGTTTGCATTAAAACTTAGCAATATTTATTTTCTATCACACTCTAGCAAGCTCTGCTAAAGCGAGGGCATGCGCGAGTCAGAAAAAAAAAAGAGAAAATGACCGCGTTGGCTATCGCTGAGTAACTTGCGCATGCGCAGAGATTACTTCCAGTACAGAAGTAAAAAAATTGAATATGCAACTTGAACGTCTTTTGTTTTAACCGATTGAAACGAAATTTGGGCGCAGATCTATAATTAATGTTAGCTACCATCTTTCCAATTTTTATTTATCTTTAAACCAAAGGGTTTAGGAGATATAATTTTTACAAGTATGCGATTATACAGACCGACAGACAGTCAACCCTTTGATGGATTTGACCCAAAATGTTATACGGACCTACATTCATGATGATAAAACTGTGTACCAAATTTTATTCATCTAGCTATTCAAGTTTCTGAGTTATAGTGTTCACATGACCGCGGACAGACAGACAGACTTCCCGTGGACGGATTTTGTCCAAAATTTGACAGAAACCTACAAGTTATGTTTAAAGACCACATACCAAATTTCATCCCTGTAGCTCTAACAGTTTTCGAGTTATCGTGTTCACAGACACACAAACAGACATAATTCCAAAATTGTGTTTTTCGCACTCGGGGAGGTCTAAAACGTGGAGATTCGTCAAAATCTCGAGTTCGAATTTTTTGACGATTACATTACTTTGTATACTTCGTATACGAGAAAGTAAAAATGAGATAGTCACCTTGTACACATGACTATGGATAAAATATTGGTCTAAACATAATATTTTGAATATCTAAGTAATTTAAATAGTCTGTTTAAGAAACTGAGCCTCAATTTACTAACATTTAAGTCTAATTTCTATTTTATTTAGAAATTTAAATTAAAAATTGTTAAAATTTCAACATTTCTAAGCCCCCAGAAAGCTTCTTTGGTGAAAATACGTTCAAAACTGTCGTTCAATTTGTAGAACATAGCACAATACATCTTCAGTATAAATTTTATGTAAAAATATTCAATAGTTCTTGAGATATCGTGCTCGTAATATAAAAAAAACACATTTTGAGATATAGCGTTTTAAAGATATGCCATATTCAATGTTTATGCTGAATAGTTGATACATTTTTCTTCATAACTTTCATAATTATGGGAATTTTTTTAATGCGGGTTTTTTTTTAAATTGTTCAGAAAAGACAGGGAAATATATATATTTTTTCATAAAATCAAAAATTTTCGTGGTTTAACAGTCGTATGTCCCCTTAAGTTGAATATGCATATAATTCCTTAAAAAAATTATCCCTCTCAGGTATTTTGCGTGTTAGTGAAATTATATAGCGGAAAATCGGTTATTGACATCTTATGGATGAGTATTTGACACCACAGCTGTTGAAATCTCTTCATCATTATTTCTTTTACTTTTAACTGTATACCTAAGATTAGATCAGGTAGAACTGAACATAGACATGAAAGCTATTTTTTCAAAACTAAATATTAGGATGCTAATAATTTTCCGAGGTGTCAATAGTTATCTTATTTAGCCTATATTTAAGTAACTGTAATAGTCAAAAATTTCAGTTTTCTGTTTCCCCTCTCTCTACAGCAATGAGATCTATATAACAATTTCCTTAGGTTATATCCCATTCATATGACTTAACACGTTCTATGCCTTGTACCAACGATTTTATACTAATCCAGGATTTTCAGTTTTAAATTTTCCTGCCATTTTGTAGAAATAAACTTATGTTATCAGTTAAGTTACCTCTCCTTTAAAAGCGAAGACATGATCATTGGAAAAGATCTTTTAGTTTTGAGTCTGAATCTGTCCGACGACAACGAAGTCATTTGAGATGACATGGGGGGGGGCACCTTTTAACAATTTTTAGATAACCTCATTTTTACAGAAAGTTTATACTTTTTATTTCAGTTTTTAGCATCATTGTTACAACAGAATCTTAGGCAGCTACTCAGGTTTGTATCAGAGTTCCTGCTCACAACTAAAAGGTGAAATTATGCATTTCAACTGAAGCCTAAATCTGTTGAAATATGCCCCACTCATGGGGCAGCTTTCAACATGGCATGGGGCACCTTTCAACAAATGACTCATTTCACTCAAATAAGCATAAATTTTATTGAAATATTACAACTGTACAGCTAAATACAGTGATCTAACAAAATTTATTTGGTTTTAGGTTAACTTAATTTTTCTTGTTTCTTCCAGTTATTTTGTGCTACTTTCAGTTTTTTTCTAAAATGGCCTAATTATTCCGAGAATTCATAAAATCCTTAACCCAGTGAATTCCAGCTATATTATTTTCATTCCAAATATTTGGAGTGCTTGAATCCAGGAATTTTGAATAATCATATGCAAGCTGTCGCACTTGATTGTAGGTCAGACCATTGTTTATATTTGAACTTTTAATAATTAAATAACAAAGCATGCTTTCGTTATTTCTGGTAAAAACTTGTCGGCATGTATACTTGGAGTTAAAGCAGTTGGATTAAGTATTCAATGTTATGCTATCATCAAGACCAACTGCTTTATTTTATTTTAAATCTATAAATTAAAGTAGAATAAGGCATTCCATACAAGTCTTCAGTTGTTCTAAGAAACATGCCATCTTGAACTGCTTGCATAGCCTTTGAAATCTCCATTTGTTCTGGCTTATTATGCTTCTTTATATAAGTTCAAACCATCTTGCCCAATTCTAGGAGGTATTTAGTTAAATTAATTCTTCCTTAACATGAGAGATACATTTTATTAGTGTTAAAATGCACCTCCGATGTTTGTTGAAAGGTTCCCCACGTGCTGCCATGCTGCCATTAAGTTTAAAGTGTTATAACTCTCTTTAGAAAAGGAATTTCTAGATGTAAATAGTATTGTTAAATGCAGAAAATCTTAATTAACTTAGTGAATAAATCCAAATTATCTCAATGAATACAGAGTAAGAAAAATTCAGTGGTGAACAGAAATTTCAGTTTTTACTTAGAAGGTCACAGAACAGAACTAATTCCATAGCGAAGCACGTGGTTTGAGAAATGGAATGGATCCTATTTCTATGTTCTCTTCTCAAACTTGATTAGCCACATATTAGCCGATCAAATAGCATTTACATTGGTGAGAAATTCTACCTGTTGAAATGTGCCCTCTTCTCCCTTTCGAAAATTTTGCTTTGAATCATCATTTTTAATAAATGAATTATTACCGGTATCATAATATCTCGTATCACAGTTTCATTTCCATTCCATATTAGCACAAGATGCCCTACAATGCTGTTATTTACACCGAATTTTCGAAGGCCTTTGACTCTATCGATTTTGGGATTCTTTTAAATAAGTTGCATGGTCTTGGTTTCCATGTTAACCTGACAGATTAGCTTCATTCTTATTTATGTAATAGGACACTCTATGCTTATTTTAATAATGCTATTTCACGTGAGTTCTCGGGTACTTCCGGTGTCCCACAGGGCTCTAATCTTGCACCTCTGCTTTTTATTTTATTCATTAATGACCTTACTAGTGTTTTTAAGTACTCTGAGTGTCTATTATTTGCTGATAACTTGAAATTGTTTAGTTCAAAGAATTCCAGTCTAGATACTGTCCTTCTACAGAGTTACCTTGATTGTCTTTTTAAGTTGTGCACAGTCAACAAGTTACGCCTGAACATTGAAAAATGTAGTATTCTTAGTTATACTAGAAAATCTCAGCCCTTGATTCATGTTCAGAAAATTAATGATCTTATTTTATCACGCTCTGATTCAGTCACGGATTTAGGTATCATCTTTGACACTAAACTTGATTTTTCCCAACACATTAATTCCATGATCTCTAAGGCATATCGTAGACTTGGAATTCTTAAACGCAAAACTAAGGAATTTCCGAGTGAAATTGCCCTGAAGGTTTTTATACTACGCTCATGTACGATCCAGTCTGGAATATTGTAGTATCATTTGGGATCCCAATTACCGTAATAAAATTGAAATTATTGAGCGAATTCAAAACAACTTCTTGCGATGTTTGCTTTACAAGAAAAATGGAATTTACTTACAAGATATATCTTCTTCCTGTCTACGTGGTATGTTTAATATACCTAGTTTGTGTTCCGGACGAGATGTTTCTTGTGTTCTCTTCTTTCACAAGGTAAAAAATGGTTCGATCGATTGTACTGATGTACCGAGCGCTATAAATTTCGAGGTGCCTGCCGGATCTTTGAGGAACCAGGGTTCGCTTCCTAATGTGTATTCTAAATTTAATTACATTTACAGGTTCTCGTTGTATAAATTTTTTAAGACTTTTGACAAGATCTCTGGTGAAATGGACATTTATCATATGTCTCCTACTTTTTTAAATCGAATTGTTTTCAACTTTTATATACATGACCTGATTTCTTTTCTTACACTTGACTATACATATTAAGATTTTTATACGTTGATTTAGTGTTTGTGTGTGTTTGACTTTTTGACCCTTCCTTTTTTAATGGTTTTTTGATTTGGTGTTGTACATTTTAAAAAAATGCGTGATTTTTTTTTATAATTTTAATGTGACGGTGTGGAACATGGACTTCTGGAGCCTCAGTGTATTTTTAGTGCTTTCGTAATTGCGTGTTTTCATTTTAAAACATTTATGTGTTTACATTTTTATAATTGATGAGGTTTTGAGTTTGGAACTGTTGTATTCTCTGCAGTTACTTTTTTCTTTGTGTTTTAATTCACTTTGTAGCTTGTGTTTTCTGCATGTTCTTTCATCATGCACTCTGTAAATGGAGTCATCTCTGTAGTGTGTTTTCTTTGAATAAATAAATAAATATTAATACGATGTTGCCCAGCATTCAGAGCATCGTAGAATATCTTATGCCAATAGGGTTAGGATAGTAATTTTATTATATTGACACGAAAATGCAAAGATTTACAGAATGCGATTTAACAATAAAGTAGATTTATTAACTCGAAACAACTCTTAATACTAGAGAACAGAAAGGCCGTCGACAACTGGCTGAACTCGCATTTGTACACTTAACAGAATATTCCAAAATCAACCAGCTAGAATTTTAACGCGTTCTGTACCACGACTCTAGGGATGACAAATATTTGATGAACTGTTATTTACTACACAATATAAAAAAATCGCAAATAAGAGTGATTTATACTACTGTCAAAAAGGTGTGATTCAATCATTTGTAAATAAATGTGCATAAAGTGTTTCAAAATTTAAAAAAAAATCATTCTTTTTAATATACTTTTCCTAAGTTTTAGTTTTTAGTTCTATCTTCTGTCAACAGATGACGCCATGGAGGGCCATTTTGGTGCTTAGAAAGAAGAGTTGTGGTCACGGTTCTCCCCTATCGCAGTTTCATTGGTATTTTCTGTGACGCTGAGTCACCATTCTTCTTGTGATATGCATTTTAGAATGATTTCAGCTCTTATCGATTGCAACTATTGTATAACGATAGAAAGTAGCAATACTCGTTCGAAACAAATATTTACAGGGAAGCTTAGTTAACTGCGATCGGAACGGAAAATGATCGGATTTATGATTCACTGCAAAGGGGATTCTGAATAGTGAACTGTGTCGATGTTGGATTCCGCGCTTGCTGGGAATATTTGTGTTCAACTTAATTGATCGGAATTTTAAAAAAAGTTTTTGCTACAGTCGCCATCTATTGACAGCACCTAGAACTAAAAACAAAAAATTTTGCAGAAAGTGTAATAAAAACAAATGACAATTTTTATTTAAATTTTATCAAAACAATTTAAATACATTTAATAAGAATTTGAAAATTACAAGTGCGATTGAAATCGCACTCATTTAGAACAGATATTTAAAAGCAACAATAGCAAAAATATTTGTTATTAAAAATATCGTGGATTATGCATCCCTACAAGATTCACGCCCGAAATTCAGACCTTATATCTAATTAGACCAGTCCTTGGGGTCTATTCTGGTACCCCCGGTTAGGTTAAGAGACGTCACTTTTCCCGGCCATTAACAACGGAAAAAGTGACAACCGGGGATACCAGAATAGACCCCTTTCTCTGCTATCGCTTACCTATAGTAGAAAAGGGGTCATCTAATTAGATAATGAGTGTGAATCAAAGAAATTCAGAGAGGTAGCCAGCCAACGCTTTAAAGACTAGAATTGCCTAGAATATAAATAACATTTTGAATTAAAATATCAGTCTTTAGATTAAACTACGGTGCCCCGGATTTGAAGCACGGACAAACCGGTTTTCAGTCGAGTGCTCTACCAATTGAGCCTCGGCGATCGCTGGCTATGTTACTTTGTAAGTCAGTACTTGGTTTATGTAACACAGCACATATTCAACGGTGTGGGTTTGAAAAGCCAAATGAAACTATCTTCATGTATTATTCTCCGAACTAAAATGATACTTGTACTTCTGAATGACTGGCAGTTTACTTTAAAGTCAATTTGTTGAGGATTAGCCCTCCGCTAGTCGCAGTCATTTTCATTCCTAAATGGAGTAAAAACGTATCTTCCGATATTAAATCCATTCTATGATATGTTAATCCAATTTTCACTCAATAAAATTTCAAATTAAAATACATTAAAAGATGTACGAAACAGAAAATATATAACAATGCCATGCTAGGTTAATCCATTAAATATTGTTACCAAGATTGGTTAACCGCTTAACTTAACAGCCCGAGAATACTCGTGCATCAAATTATAGAAATTTTGGTCTTATAAACTAAAATTGAATCATTAATTAGCTTTATAATTTGACACAAAAAATATGTAGGATCCATAAACATCTTAAGTATCCTATGCCTTCTTAGATGAATGAAAACGACAGCCCACTTCCAAAACAGGAGGGGTCATCTTATTAGATAGCAAAGAAAACTATTCAGTTAAGTGGTTAATATTCTTATAACTTTTAATCGCACACTTGTATAGTTTGAACTAACCCTCATTTCTACTAAATATTTATAACAAAGTGGAATTTAATCTAGATTCCGCCAATTGCATACAACCTGAAGGAAATAGAGAAAAAATCTACTGGAGGCCGTCTCTGCGAAACGGCAGCTGGGATTGAGGGGCGTAGACTTACTTTCCCTACTCAACTGCGACTAAAGTAGCTCTATGTGACTATTAGTCTAGTGTGACTGTCGGGTCTATTCTGGTACCGCCGGTTGGGTTGGGAGACGTTACTTTTTCCGCATGTTAACAACGGGAAAAGTGACGTCTTCCACCCCAACCGGGGGTATCAGATAGACCCCCTGTGACTATGTAAAATTTCACCAACTTTGCAACGCGACTGACTAAACCGCAATTTCAAATTCTGAAATTCTTTTTGCAATCTTCAATGTCTACCTTTCTCCGTTAAATGAAACTAAACCCCACTCGTATTTGATTCTCGAGTTATAAGCATTTAACTTTAGCTCGAAAAGAGACAATTTTTTCCTTTCCCTATATACCATTTAACCACTATCGACAGACGCAAGTCTACTTCAAAGAATAAAAACGGCAATCAGTTTCTTTGGAATTTAACCTTCCAGCAGAGGCGCGTATTCGGGAGATGCTTAAATCGTGCATCGTATTACATACTCTCGTATCGTTCTTTCATAAATTTGAGTGCAATTTTTATTTAAATAATCTTTGTTTAGCATGGGCAAATAAATACAGATGAAGGTTAAATGTGCAAGGCATCTATTAAAAGTCCTTAGTTGGGTTGACTGTTTTTTAATTCTCTTACCCAGATCAACGTAAAAGTCTCATCTCGGAACTACACATAAAAATAACAATGCAATTCGTTGTAAAAGTAATCACTTATCAAGTTCTGCATATAGGTAGAAATTAAACATTTTCCATTTAGAAATGAAGAATCGCCTGGATTGATAGGGTTAGTGCAGAAGATTTGTAACAGTTTAACCAAACTGAAACCCAAGTGCCTCTTGAAGGACAACAGAATAAATTTCATGGGTATTGGCAGACTTTCCAAATCCATCAGTTCAGAGTTAGTAATTTGAAGAATTTTGGAACAGGAAAAGAGCCCAAGAGAATTTGATGTATCCAAATAGAAACTTAATAAAACTACAGTTGCTGCTCTTATTAGGCCAACAGTTGAATTGCATCTAAATTTTTTCAAATATCGGATCTGTTGATTCTAGAGATGATTTTAAAATGGAGATGTGGTTTTGACAACCAATTCAACTGATCCCCATATGTGCGACATGATATACCTAATGCAGTTATGATTCAATTCATGTTTATGCGTAAATTTCTAGCGACAAATTAGTAAGACATGGAAATTTCATTTCGAAGAATTAAGCAGCGTCAAAGAAAATTCGAAAAGAATTTGCAAATCTGAATGGGAAATAGTGATTTTTAGGTAATTTAAGATTTAAAAAAATGATACCATATTAGTATTTACAGGAACCAATTTACATTTTTAAGACAAGAGTTGCAACATGAAGAGACTTCGATATAATTCTGAAATTTAGTTTTTACCTAAAAGTATTTAAAATAGTTCAATTCTATCGGACAGACGAGCAATCAAATTTACATTAAGCGCAAATTAACACTACAATCTACGAGTTAAGCATTCATATTAACCAACACTTCCTTCGATAAATTCACCTGAAAAAAAAATCACCGATTAATATTACTGTACAAGACGACAATGATACAGGAATAATCGAAGTAAAAATCATTTATTAAACTGTAAAATGATCATTTAAGAAGATAAATTTAAAAATTCAAATTAGATGGTAAAAGCTTCCATTTGTAAATATGCACATTATGTAAAAATCTATAGAAGTTCAAGATTGATCACAAAACGTACAGATGCAATTTCAACCATAATTAATATGGTTAAAAAGTTCGCAATTTGAATTTTACTTTTGTCCAACCTTTGCTGGTGCTTTCCTAGAGGCAGCTTTTTTCGGAATCAAAGCAGGTTTAGGACTTTTCTTGGCTTTAGTAGACTTTGCTGCACCTTTTATTTTTACGAGTTTTGGGGAAGTTATGCTTTTCTCAGATTTTCCTGCTGGCGAGATTGAGACTTTTGGCCCATTATCTTTTTTTGACATCAATTTCTTGGGTTTCTTGACTTTTGCAGGCAAAGAGACTATCGATTTCCTGGGTTTGGTAGGCACGGAAACTCTTGGTTTCTTGACTCCTTTAGTCTTTGGTTTTGAGAAAGTAGCATCAGCAGGAACCACTTCATCTGTCAGTTTCATTTTCTTCACAGGGCTCTTATTTGGCGATTTTGTATCGGCTTTTTTCGGCTTTCGAGCTTTTTTAGGAGTTGAAGTCTGCATCTTGAGAGGCTTCGGCAATTTCGCATTAGGGGCCTTCGGTTTGGCCTCGGCTTTTTGTTTGTTGATTTTAAACGAGCCGCTAGCTCCCTTGCCCTTCGGCTGAACCAAGTCACCTCGTTCCACAGAAGCTTTTAAGTATTTCTTTATGAAAATCGACACTTTCTTGATATCAACGCTATAGTTTGCATCTATGTATTTATTAATAGCACGCAGAGAAGAACCTTTGGGCTCTGCTAGAGTCTTAATAGCAGTGTCCACCATGACAGAAACCTTCGGATGAGCTGCAACTTTTTTTTCTGTCTTTTCAGGAGACTCCATCTCAATACAAGACAGTTGAACTTTGAAAATAAGGCTCGAGAAGAACACTTAACTGAGCTTCCAAAATCCGCTTTCCTCAAGCACGTGTAGCAAACAGAAATTCGTTCGGTCTTCGTACTGAAAATATATTATTCTTGAAATTACAATGCGCATGCGCCACAACTCGCAAACAATAAAAATTACCATAGAGGAGAGGCAAAGTGAAATTATTTGATATCATTCCGGAGATTAACGGGTCTATTCTGGTACCTCCGGTTGGGTTGGGGGACGTCACTTTTCCCGTTCTTAACGTGCGGAAAAAGTGACGTCTCCCAACCCAACCGGGGGTAGAAGAATAGACCCCTCTCATTAAAGTATTGATTTCAGAAAAGAATGGAAGACATCCTCGAATCCGAACATTCTCATGACTGACGGATTATTCAAATGCGATTAATAACGATCAGTAGCTTGCAATTTTTGCAAGCGGTCAGAAACAGAAGATCATGGGAACAGAAGACATGGGGATCATACCTCCATACCTTGCTTACTTGATCCATATATGAAGCTCTACGGGATCAAATTTGTGAAAATCTTGGTTTTGTCCTCCTGTCTTTTGAATGGATCTCTGATCATTCCGAACCCGAACTTTCCCAACCAAGGACAGATTATTCAGATGAAATTTATAGCGATCAGTACCTTGCAATTTTTGCAAGCGGCCAGAAACAGAAGATTGTACCTTGCTTACATTATCCAAATATGAAGCTCTACGAGATCAAATTTGTGCAAATCTCGGTTTTGTCCTCCAGTCTCTTGAAAGAATCTCTGATAATTCCGAACCGGAACTTTTCCAACGAATAACAGATTATTCAAATGCGATTTATAACGATCAGTAGCTTGTAATTTTTGCATGCGGTCAGAAACCGAAGATCATACCTTGCTTACATGATCCAAATATGAAGCTCTACGGGATCAAATTTGTGCAAATCTCGATTTTGTCCCCCAGTCTCTTGAGCGGATATCTGATCAATCAGAGATCAAGCAAAAAGTAGAAAAAATTAATAACATTCTATTGGTTTAAAAAATTTACAAAATACTAGTCGATGAAATAATGCAAAAATTTCATTTGAACCCTAACGTATCAATCTTCTAATTTCCTTTACTCGAGACAATATGTCTGAATAGCAGTAATGCAAAAAAACCTTTCCCACCAATGACAGATTACTGAAATGGGGTTTATAACGATCAGCATATTCTAATAATTGCAAGCGATCACAAAGAGAAGATCGTATCTTGTTTACATGTCAAAATATAAAGCTATAGGAGATCAGCTTTGTGAAAACCTCGGTTTTGTCCCATGGCCTCTTCAATGGATCTCTGATCAGACAGAAAAATAAAATAAATTTAAAAAATTAAGAAATTCTATCAGTTCAAAAAATTATAAAATGCTATATAGTGAAAGAATCCAAAAATTGCATTTGAACTCTAACATACAAATTTTCTTATTGCCTATATTAGAGACTAACGGGCTTATTCACCATCCATAGTTAAACCATGATCAGCGGTTAAATGATGGTTCTGCTATAATAATGCGAAATCTGATCGAAATGCGTCACCAAATGCATACCGTAGCGGGTTGCTATTTTGGCATGGTATCTCAATTTCTCGGTTGTTGGCGATTTTTAAAATTACCCTCAGCCTTCGAGCCAAATGAGTTTCTCGCCAACTCGTCAGTTAGGGTATGCATCCAGTTGATCATTTCGGTCAGCATTCGCGTGTTCGTATAAATTACCTTTTAACCGCTGATCATATTTTAACCATGGATGGTGAATAAGGCCGTAACTGCCTTATTCACCATCCATTGTTAAACCATAATCAGCTGTTAAATGATGGTTCTGCTATAATAATGCGAAAGCTGACCGAAATGCGTCGCCAAATGTAAGCCCTAGCGGGTTGCTATTTTGGCATGGTATCTCAATTTCTCTGTTGTTGGTGATTTTTAAAATTACCCTCACTCTTCGAGCCAAACGAATTTCTCGCTAACCCACCACTTAGGGTATACATACAGCCGATCATTTCGGTCAGCAGTCGCTTGTTCGTAAATTCCTGTTTAACCGCTGATCATGGTTTAACCATGGATGGTGAATAAGGCCGAAAGGGACTGAATAGAAAGCAGTTTAGTTTTAGCCTTAGTTAGATTTTGAAACATAACGAGAGCTATCATGAGATGGACCTCGAAATTGTGAACCTTGTCAGATGACGAGGACAACTCCTGAGCGGGCACCCCCTCTTCAAACTTTAATAACATACCAGTGGGAGGACGTTTGGCCCATAAGTATGATTTAACATGCAACAGGCCCAACACACGACGGATCTTCAGTGGAATCGAATTGCGAACTTGGAACCCTCCGGCCCCAAGGCCAGGACCTTGCCGCTAGGCCACAGCGGCCCTAGCTTCCCCGGAAGAAGCCCTCACAATTGTCACCTGAGCCATCAACACCCCCTCGAAACTGACGCACCACACCAGCGGGAGGATGTTTGATTCTCGACAGATTTCATGAGCTCAAAGTTATTATACACGGTAGATCTTTTTTGGAATTGGATTCTGAACACACGACCCCTGAAGACGGGTCTCTGAAAAAGAAGCAGGCCGCGGTGGCCTATTGGTAAGGTCTCGACCTCGGGACCGGAGGGTCGCAGGTTCCAAACCCGATTCCACTGGAGATCCGCCGTGTATGGGGCCTGCTGCACGTTAAATCATACGTAGTGGCCAAACGTTCTTTTGTTGGTGTGGCGCGGAATTTTGGAGAGGGGGTGCTAGCTCAGATGCCGTCCTCATCATCTGACCGCGGTTGAAAATTACGAGGTCCGTCCCTAAATAGTCCTCGTGTTGCTTCGAAACGGGACGTTAATATAACCTAACCTAAACTGAAAAAGAAGCAATTCTGCCTATCAATGGCAAGCATATCGGGTCTATTCTGGTACCCCTGGTCGGGTTGGGAGATGCCACTTTTCCCGTTGTTAACGTGCGGAAAAAGTGACGTCTCCCAACCCAACCGGGAGTACCAGAATAGACCCGTATATCTCAAAGAACATAGCCCGGTCGTCTATCAGTACTTATTTAGGCCGGGAATAGATAAATCAGAGAAGATTCGAAGTCAATGCAATGCAGACTCTACCATACCAGGTTCCTGATTGGTCCACTAGTTGGAATATTTCGTGAAGCTGTTGGGTTATTTGGAGAAATCCCCTCCGATTTTGGGTGTAAATTGGGAATAAGTTTTTTGAACAAGCGATGAAGTTTATTCAATAAGCAATACACCGTTTATTTGATAATGATTTGCAATCTTTTGGGATCGTTACCCCAATCGCATAGAACGTACGCGATTTATCTCTAATAGCACAAGATGCTCTACAATATTGTTACGATACATTCACGATATTGAACGGTATTCAGAATATCGAACAATATAGTGGATTAGTAATATCTTGTGCTAATAGGGATCGTCAAAGCAATGACCCAAGATGCTGTTTGCAGTCCTTCAGAGAATGGAAATTTTTCTCCTTTAAGAAATTCTCCAAAGAGCAGAACAGATGGTAATTCGAAGGTACTAAGTCATAAGTTTAAGACATCATTAGATGGGGTAAGACATCCCGCGGTCAAGCTCCCACAATTTCCAACGGCTGGTCAAAGGGGCCTATTCTGCGGGTCTATTCTGTTACCTCCGGTTTGGGTT
>BGPR01000984.1:57977-70044 GCA_013235015.1 Araneus ventricosus | reverse complement strand
CCCGTTGTTAACGTGCGGAAAAAGTGACGTCTCCCAACCCAACCGGAGGTAACAGAATAGACCCGAAAGACACATGTGAGACCAAGTGCATATTTACGGATCCTACATAGTCGGTAATGAGGTTGCTTCTCATTGGCTCTCAGCGCCACGTGATTTGGCTTGTTTGTTAATGATGTCATAGCACCATGTTTAGACGGGATTTTAATTATTATTTTGTCTTTTGCTATTGCATCATGGAGAAAATAAAACTACCTTCTGATTATGATTATTTGTATGTTTTTAAGAAAAAGATGAATGCATTTTTAGAATAAAACAAATAAAGGACGAACCTTCAGGATTGGCAAGTACCGTTTAGTTTCACGACGCCATTTAGAAGAAGCCAAGTCACGTGAGTTTAAGAGCCAATAAGAAGCGACCTCATTCCCTACTATGTAGGATCTGTAAATATGCGTCCCAAGTCATCTCTTCTAGAGATTGTTTCAAGAGTCTTTAAGAGATAAAAATACAATTATATTCTTAAAAGACTGTTGAATATTAAAGGATATTATAAAGTGCAACTATCGAATGCTTCAAAGAACGGTTTTAACTTAAAATTCGATGGTAAACTGGCAAATACCTTCAGTATATACTCAATTTTGTGGCATTGGTTTTTGACAGTGTCGCATCTTTTAAATTTTCAATAATAAAAATAATACTAATAAATTGAGCTAAATTATTTTATTTTTATTTAACTGTAGTGGAGAGGCAAGAGTATCGAGACGGGAACATTGGATTATTTTAAATTAAAATTTAGTCTGCCATTGATGAAATACTTTCAACTTTAAATACACATACTCAGTCTTGGGACGGATTATAAATAGACTATATTTTTCAGAAGAATAGTTTTTTACTTACATATGTAATTATGGCCGGCTGTTCCCTGGTTAAGGTCCAGTCACATGCTAGAAATTGACTAACAATTGTTATGATGAAGATTTCGCAGGAATCGGCAATCTACAAATAATTTAAAATCATTATTAGAAATTCACTGACAATTCACAAATATCACATGTTTTTGTAAATAGCTATTAACATCTATTTTAGTTAGTTGAAATGCTTTCTATTTGCACTAAATTTTTGTATGCCACTGTAAGGGATTTTTCTTCTCCTCTTAATAATTCAACTTGCTCATAAATACTTTTTGTTTTATTTTATTGCAAAACAATTAGATATGTAAGAGAGAAATCTTGCACTTGAATATCAATAGCAATCTTTTCCTTCTAGGAGGAAATAAATAATGATTTATTTTAACCTTTGATGCTCCGTTGGCTTCGCTAGGGAGACATGTATTTTTTACCCTCAAAACGCATATGATATAAATTTTTATTCAAAAATTTAGACAAGATTTCATTGAGATCGTTACTACTTGTTTCGGTTGCATATTCACGGATTCTACTATGGTTTCGATTGAGGTCGCTTTTCATTGGCTCTCAGTGTCACGTTACTTCGTTGCTTTTGAATGATGTCATAGGAACGCGCTTAGTTTGGATTTCGATTTTTGTCTTAGCTATTGTATCACGGAAAAACCAAAATTATCTTTTAATTATGATTATGTAGATATTTCTAAAGGGAATGATGAATTCAAGATGAAGATAGTTTTGGTTTCTCCATGATACAAGAGCTAAGGCAAAAATCGAAATCCAAACTAAGCGCGCTCCTATGTCATCATTCAGAAACAAGCGAAGTCAGGTGACGCTGACGGCCAATGAAAAGCGACCTCAATCCAAACCATAGTAGGATCCGTAAATATGCGTTTCGGTTGCTATTCAAAGCAATTACGTAATCTTTTAACCTTCCAGCGGGCGAGCGTTTGCAAGAGCTACTTAAATTGTGCAACGTATTACATATTTATATTGTTATTTTATATATTTAAATGCAATTTTGTTTATAAAATCTTTGTTTACTATTAGGCTAATAAATACAGATAACATAAATAAAAGTTGCTCTTATTTTTGTAAAGCAACACGATAAATATTTGTAATACGATGCACGAAATATCGTAAAATTTGCGTAAGCGCGCCCGCTGGAAGGTTAAGGAATTTAATCCGCGAATGTGGCATGCAAAGTACAATACACATCTAATTAGTTTTTGGAGGGAAAAAGGCTAAATAATTTCCCACTTTGTTTTATTTTTTCAGCAATGTATCAGATTTCTAGTTTATCTTTCTGTTAACCCTCCAATGCACGATTTTTTAAATTTCAAAATAAATAAATGTTTTTGTCATAAGAAGTTAACATATAACAACAGAAAAATACACAAGAAAATCAAAATAGAATTGTGATATTATTTAATTGAATTTAATGAAGGCATCAAGTTTCATTCTGTGTGCACGAAGGTATTTTCCCTCTTGTATCATATTTGATACAATGCGTACAAACTTAAAATTTTGTATAACTTTTGAAATACTAACATTTAATTATTCACACATGAAATGATTTAACCTTCCAGCGGGCGCGCCTGCACAAATTTTACGACATATCGTGCATCATATTACATAAATATATCGTACTTTTTACAAAAATAAATACAGCTTTTATTTATGTTATCTGTATTTATTAGCTTAATAGTAAACAAAGATTTCATAAATAAAAATTGCGCTTAAATTTATAAAAGAACGATATAAATATGTAATACGATGCACAATGCAAGTATCTTCTGGAAACGCGCGCACGCTGGAAGATTAAAACAGTCGTTGTTCTTGTTGAAATAAAGAAATACAAAACATTTTTCACATTTAACAGATGATAATATTCCACATTTGGGATATTTGCACCTTTGTCTGCATAGGCGGCTAGTACACCAAAAAAGTGGGGGGTCAAAAGAGATGCGAGTGTGTGGGTGGGGCGCACCTAAAGCTGATTGTTTTTTGTAAAATGGACTATATTATTGGATTTTAACGTCATTATTGATTAAATGACCTTCTCTAAAAAATTCGGGACACGACCTCAAAAATCTGAACGGATGGCCACCGTAGAGTCCCTCCTTCCAATTCAAAGTTCCATTTCAATTCTCATGAAATAATAACATGAGAAAAATATAAAACACTTACCTATTAAGTCAATTCTTCTTTCTTTAAACTCGTGAATCGATCAATGACGTCGTCACAAAACGGCGTACTCCCAAACACAGAGAAAGCAGGTCAGTTATAAATTTATTTATTTGATATTATGTTATACAATATACATCCGTATTATAAATTAGAAGAAAGACAGCCTGCGATTTTTGTTTTTCGCAAATTGTTCTATTACCTTAGTAAAGTCAATATCTACAGTATTTTCGATCTTCAAAACAGCAAGTGCAGAAAGCCTCTCTTGACACATACTATTTCTAAAGTATGATTTTAAAGATCTTAAGCATGAAAAACTTCTCGCACATGATGCAGTTGAGACAGGTATCACAAGGAGAATTTGGATTAGTTTTGTCAAGTATGGAAATATGTATATCACAGAGTTCCTTTTCAACAAAATTGCATCTTTTCCTCAGTTCTGTTATCTCGTGGATATTTCTGGCAAAGAGTCGATGTATTTTTTGTACATTTTCTGAAAAATTTGTATCTCCCCCTTTATTTTTTTTATATCATGATCATATGTTTCAGAGACTTTTTGAACTGATGCAATTTTTATGATCTTTGATGGATTGGAACATGTTACATCTTTTAGAGATCGAAAAATATCCAGCTCATTTTCTTTGAACCTTTCGTCTATTGTGTTTAAAGTAGCATCTATAACTGGAAAAGCAATTTACGTTTAATAGAACGATTTAACACTTTGTGACATGCTGAAGGAACTGCCGCCTATTTCCGAAGACACCTTTCTAGAGCGTGGAAGTTTTGGAGAAGATAACGATTTTGCTTCACAAATATCGTTAACATATATCCACAAATTTTCAAAAAAATATTCACTTCGGAATTCATGCAAACATTCTTTTGTTGCATTAACCAGTTCTTTAACTGTTAAAAAAATTAGCGATTTTGATTGCAAAGCTTTTGAAAGCGTATCTGTAGCTTCCAAAACTCTTTGGATCAGAAGTAGACAAAAAATGAATTGGAAACTTTCGATATTATTCAACAAAGCTTCAGCTTGGGATCCATTTTTCAATGGATCGTTAATTTTGAACTTTGAAAAGTGCGGGGGCAAGGCCCCTTTACTTTTGCAAGTGAGGGGGCAGTTGCCCCCCGTGCCCCCCCCCCGGACGAGCCGCCTATGGTTGTCTGTTGTCAACAAGTATCGGAAAGTGTCCAAACCCATCTGTACTGACATCACAAGGTGGTTTCCATAAAGTAAACATTTTGGCTGTCTCGTCTTCGTCTCCTCAGGATTTAGTTACTCTTTGATACAAAATCCAAGCATTTATTAGAGTCAGATCAAGCAGATGACAAAACAATCTGTAATACCATTTTTTACTGCTCATTTATTATTCTTATTTATTTATATATTCGACCTAAAAATCTATCTAAGAGGTCAAACCCTCCCATGTCTTTATTGCATGCACAAATGACAGCTCGGCAGTCTATGGAAATCCTTTGCTTTTGTTTTCTATCAAATCGGTCTACTGTAGACAATGGTAACTGTCCACACTATGAATAGGTCATAGTTACTGCTTTATTATCTTTCCATGCTACAAGTGAGATTTTAATATCATCCACAACAGTAACATTTTCACAATTGGACTATCATCACTCCAGGTTGTGTTCATTAACCCTCTCATACCGACCGAGTCGGTACCGGGCGGTCTAAAAATTTCCCCTCAACAGCGACAAAGGCCGGTCTGAGGCGGTTGGCTTCTTTTGAAGGGAGGTGAGGTTCTGAGATCGCTTAGGAGATAAGCGCGTTAGGAGGGGGGGTCAAATTATCCTTGCAAACCACAACCCAATTCCATGCGCTTTAAAGGAAGGTCATATCAGAGGTTAGAGTTGCTGGGAAAATGACCACCCATGTTGGGAGAGTCCAATTCATGTCATTTCCTCCCAAAAAGCTCCGGTTTTAAAGGAGTTAGAAGAAGAAAAAGTCAGCTCGGGATTAAAGAGTTGAGTCATCTATTTCCTTTTGAGATATAATTCTTTTTTTCGCCATTTTCATAAAAGTGGTGTTATCAGTTTTATAACACATTGTATCATTTTTGATACACAAAGTTAAAATCACTATTTCTTTTTTATAAAAGAATGAAAAAAATGAATTTTAAATTTAATATCAAATGGTGAATCCCTGCAGAAGCAATTGATGAAACCGTCAAAGATTGAAGACTCCTTTTAAATGCTAGAAACTTCGTAAACATGTCAGCAGGTGTATCAGGAATTGAATAACTGACTACTACAGACTTATCAATAGGACCTGTGCTGCTATATGTTTATGGAAAATGGAACGAATGAATATTATCCGGTCTCTTTTGATGTTTCTAATCCGATACAGCGTGTAAGAGTGGACTCAAAATTTTCTATTCATTATTAACACAAAAAAGAAATTATGTATCAAATTTGATACAATATGCAGTTAGTTAAGAGTTAACATAATAATGTTGATAAGCTGTCATGCTATCTGTAAATTCCTACATGCGTGATAAGACAATGCATGATGTAAAAATCGTTTATACGCACTACAGGGCAAACAGTTGGGCCTAGAGTTACCAAATTTGGCAGGTGATTATTACTTCGGTAGTAGGTGCTTTTAAGGAAGGTTCTTCAAAATTTTAGTTAGATCTTTGATCAAAAATTAATCAAAATTTTAAAGTTTTTCTTCAATAAATTAGGAGAATATAATTGCGTAAAAACTAATGTTATGCCACTTTAAATGCAAAAACTTAGCTTTCCATTGTTACAAATTTTATTTCCGTACAATGTTTCGTTTAATTTAAAAAAAATTAAAATATTTTTAAGTGCATTTTACAGCAATAAATTTCATTGCTTTAGTTGCTGTATTTAACTCTTTAATCCCGAGGCGAATTTTTTCTTTTAGCTTCTTTAAAACCGGGACTTTTTGAGAGGAAGCGACATGAATTGGACTCTCCCAACCTGGGTGGTCATTTTTACCATCACCCCACCTCCTACTATAACCTTCCCTTAAGGCGCACGGAAATGTGCTGTGGTTGGCGAGGATAATTGGACCCCCTACTGCGCTTATCTCCTAAGCGATCTCAGACCCTCACCTCCCCTCAAAAGAAGCCAACCGCCTCAGACCGGCCTTCGGCGCTGTTAAAGGAAAATTCTTAGACCTCCAGGGACCGCCTCGCAAGGTATGAGAGGGTTAAACACACACCTGTTGCAATGATATTAAATACATTTTTTGTGTATTACCATTGCTATATAATTAGAGAAAATTTTAAATAATAATTTAAAGATAGACGAATCAAGACTAAAACATATTGTTACAAAGCTATAAAGTTGTTTCCCTGAGATGCTAATCTTGGCGACGAACTTGGAGACTTGGCGATAAATTTGGCGACTTGCCGATGAAGTTGGCGACTTTGGCGACAAAAGGAATTTTCTAGAAGGACAAAAAAACTTTACCAATTTCTACTGGCTTCATGAACTTTCTGGAGGTTACATCACTTCCTACGAAATGAAGTCGCTTCCTGTTGAAAAAGTATAAAAGCAAGCTCCCAAGCCAAGAAGAGTCAGTTGGATTTTGATCCGCAAGCAAGCTGGTGAGCTGATAAGAAACCTTTGAGCTTTGTGTTGAGATTTATCGGTAATCTCTGTTGCGAATTTTTACTAGTGATGTTTTAATATTTGTGCTACGTTTCTTTTCTTAGAATATTTGTAAAATAAAGAGCTTTATTTTTTTTATCCTGCTTATTGGACTGCATTAACTTACACCCACAAGACAATTTCGTTACAATATTATTATGCTGCGATGCTTCGGACTAAAGATTCGAATTCCCTTAATTTTTTTCCCTTACTGATGATACAAACGCTGAACCAAACAACTTTTTACTCGCTGCATACTGGGTGGCACAACTGTCATAGATACTGGAGTTTAAATCCCATCTGTTAGCTATTATATAACGTTTCTAGGTAAACCTGGAGTTTAGGGTGCATACTCACCTCGTTTCCCTTAAGCTCGCCAATTGTTTGTCACAGAGAGAGAGAGAGAGAGCCAGAACATTTGTTCTCTATGCGAGTTGAACATTTTTACGGCGTCGTTTGCGCATGCGTCGACAGTGATTTGTTTACCGGTCTACGGAGCATGCCCTTAATTTCGCCTAATTTCCATTGGTCCACTGTCTTCTCTCTTCGATTTGATTGGTCAGCGTACGAATTTGAAAAAATACTTAGCTTGGAATTTTTGATCATTTACAAAACAATTTTTTTCAACAACCGATCCCTTCTCTTCTAATCGAATCTTTGCGAATCGAATTTGCTGATTCTCTTTCTCTGTGTTTTTGATTATGGCTTCCAAATATCGAACAAGGAATGTTTTCTCTGGAAACAATGGTTCCCTTGCTACGATTCATCGTCTTCAGACGTCGCGTTTTTCCTGCGTTCGTGTTTTCCTTGTGTGTTTCGTTTCTCAATGAAAAAGCGAAGCTACGAGGGGCCCGCTTTGCTGAAAGCGAAGCCGCTGCCATTTTTTTAAGTTAAAAAATTGCCCGGTACACACTTGCAATGCCGAAGGCATTGCATGCTCAATCTCACGTTTTAAGATGCCGTAGGCAAAACCTGTGAAAAATTCACTGCGCATCCTGAACAGTGTTTGGCGACGGCAAATAAAATTGCGCCAAAGAAAATTGGCGATAAAACGATTTTTAACTATCAGTGTTCTCTTTTTGGCTTAAAAGATTTGGCTTAAAATCTTAAAGAAGTATATTTTCAAGTTAAAAGACTAAAATAATTGTACCGTTCATCTTAATATTAAGCTTTAAAAATGCTTTAATTTCAATACTTAATGATCTTTATACAAAATTTGCAACACTGAAATTTAATAGCAACAAGGGCAGGAACTTACCCATCCTAAGCCAGATAAAAAGAGCAATATTATCTGAAATTTTCCATAACCAGCTTTATTGACAACATCATCCACTGTAAAAGTTGCAGCTGGAAATAATGATAAGCTTAAATTAGAATCAAGTTCAATAATATATAATTAGGAGCAACAAAACGTTTATTACCTGATTTTTTAATATTTTTTTAGATTAGTGTCCAGTTTTGAACCCACGAATACCATGAACGGAAACTTCGTAATTCTGAAATTTGGTTAAGATATAATGTCAATATTATCACTCTGACTCCTAATCCGGCCGTAACAGGCCATGCGACTTCTGTACTAGTGGGGCTGATTTAGGCCGGTTGCTGTTCCGAAAGGGGGGAGAAGGCAGTTGGGCGAGTGGTCATTAAAGGGAGTCTGAAATTTGGTTAAGATATAATGCCAATATTATCACTCTGACTCCTAAGCCGGCCGTAACAGACCATGCGACTTCTATACTAGTGTGGCGGATTTCGGCCGGTTGCTGTTCCTAAAGGGGGGAGAAGGCAGTTGGGCGAGTGGTCATTAAAGGGAGTCTGAAATTTTGTTAAGATATAATGCCAATATTATCACTCTGCCTCCTAAGCCGGCCGTAACAGGCCATGCGCCTTTTATACTAGTGTGGCGGATTTCGGCCGGTTGCTGTTCCGAAAGGGGGGAGAAGGCAGTTGGGCGAGTGGCCATTAAAGGGAGCCTTAGGGGAGAGATGAAAGATGAAAGGCCTGCCATTCACATCTCCCACCACCCGTAGTGAGGGGAAAAAGCGGAACGGGGCGGACGAATCCATTCCACAAATCAATTAGTAGGCAAACCTCCGCATACAACTGTACTCAGGTTTTGAGAACTCGTAGAGGTCAGAAGATTAAACGCACAATCTCACTCTCTGGACAAAGAATTATTAAACTAATATTTTATCATTACAGGATGAAATAATGAATCGCAAAAACATTGGTAGAAAGTGTTTTTGTCCAATTCTTTAGTATAAATAAACAAAAATTGTGAAGAAAACCATTTTCAACGAACATTTTATTGAAAATCAGCTTCATTTACCTTTCTTTTTGTGTAAGGGAAAGTCGGGTAGGAGGGCGACCTTAAGCATTTGGGGATTTTTTCTACCTCAATATTCCTTGTAGGAGGATTATTGTTTCGGCTAAATCTTCTTGCAACTCTTTATTTTAAAATGATAATTTTTAAAATTATATTTTCAAATTTCAGACCCGAAAATTTCATTTTAGAATAAAAAGTCAATTTCGTCACTTTACCGACTGTGCGGGTAAGATTAAGAACGGTGTTGGGTAAGATGACGAATACCTAATTTGCATAAACCTGAGAGTGAATCGATGCTGCTGCAAACGCTTAATCGAAAAATTCGAACCCTGATATTTTATATTAATTGATACATTAATATCAATTAATATATTAATTTAAGATTCAAACCTTAAAAAATGAAATTAATTACAAAAATCGCATCTCCATGGGCTTGGAATTTGTCTTAGCTAGTACAGGTTGCATAGAGGCCAGAGTTTGCATAGAAAACACTGGAATCCCAATTCCGTATTTCCTTACTCACTGCAAATGATGCGTTCTTCATTATCGAGGACCTCTGGGTCCAGATCGTCATTAGCGTCAACGAAAGGAAATTCAAAAGAAGGAGTTGAGTCTTCAGATTCAGATCATTAGAAGTCGAGGTGTTGCTTAGCTACTTTCTTCTTTTCTGTAGAATTTTAAGTAGGTTTGTTGCGTTTAGTTTTATTAACTTCAGCCTTCTTCAACTGTCACAGTTTTCGTTTGTCTCCTTTTTACTCTTTCTCCTTTTTTAATGAAATGCTCATTTGTCCCTTGAGTGCCATTGAGGTGCAAGAAAGGGAAAGTGGCAGTCAGGTAGCACTACGAGCTCATGAATTAGCGTGGAGAGGTTCGTCATCTCACACTGCACCTAATTCGTCATCTTACCCGACTTTACCTTTTTATTTAAAAAAAAACATTAAAGAACATCAGCTCATCAGAAAAAATTAAAATAGTGCATAATTGAACACTTTCTGATTAGCTCTTTACGAATATCACATATATCCATGAACACTATCTCATACCAAGCAGCAATCAAAAGTTGCATAGGAACATCTGAAAAATACATTACCGCGTGCTGTGAATCACGCCAATAACTGGGTGGAATCTTTTTGTGTGACACGGGTAGCTGGTCGCTATAGGTCTCTGATCATGCACAATCGGGGCATTCATTTAGAGTAGTTTTCGAGAAAAATCCAATTCGTCATCTTACACTTTTCGTCGTCTTACCCGATTTTCCCCTACTAGTTAATTTTTTAGGGTTGAATAGGTTCAAACTTGACCCAGTTTTGCAAATCTTTTTGTGTTTGGGGAAATTTTTGATAAAATTAATCATAATAAACAGTTCAATATTTTTTAGTAGTTATTAATCCAGTATTATGAGAAAATGATAAATTCGAAAAGAATTGAAAATAATTGTGATTCAAATTTTAATCATTAATTATAAATAATTTTTTTCTCATGATTTTGAGTAATATTCGCTGTTCCCCCCTTTCTGTTTAAAAAAAATTCATCGTAACTTTGTTTCTTCCGCCCTTCAAAATAATGCTCTTAAAAGAGCTAATTCAAACTTCTTATGCGTGGTTTATTTTCTAGACACAAACTCTAAGCATTTTTACTTTTCCGCATACGAAATTATCGCCTACTATTGCAACAGACGAAAAAAACCCATCTATCTCGAAATTTTAACTTTTCAGATCTAGAACTCCAGAAAACCATTCTTGCAATTTTTCCCACGGTGTTTTCCTCTATTCCTGTCTACATGGACAATAAGTAAAATAGCTACAGTCTAAACGGGCACCTTATCTTTACAAGCCAGTGGAGTGGCCTCCCCTAAACTTTCTCACATACGACTAATACGGGTGGGGGAAAAATACACAGCGCGCGAGAAACGTGTGGTATTCCCTGGGGAAAACACTCCAGCGTTCGCGCCTTTTTTTGCGTCGTAGAATGGGAAAAAAAACAGAATATTCTTTTTTCAACCGATTTAAACGAAAATTGGAGACAAATCTACAATTGGGCTTTCAAGACTACATACGAAATTTCATTTATTTAAATCCTTTCCTTTAGGATGTATCGTTTTCAGAAGTATGCGATTATACAAACCGAAGGACAGTCAACCCTTTGATGGATTTGGCCCAAAATTTGATACGTTTCTACATTCCTGATCATAAAACTGTGTACCAAATTTTATCAATCTAGCTATTCAAGGTTTTGAGTTATAGTGCTCACATGAACGCGGACAAACAGACTTCCCGTGGACGGATTTTGTCCAAAATTTGATGGAAACCTACAAATTACGTGCTGAGACCACATACCAAATTCATCCCTCTAGTTTTAATAGTTTTTGAACTATCGTCTGCACAGACAGACAGACATAATTCCAAAAATGTGTTTTTCGGACTCAGGGAGGTCTAAAACATGGAGATTCGTCAAAATATCGAGTTCGAATTTTATGACGTCTACACTTTCCCTTTTTATACTTCGTATACGAGAAAATAAAAAGATGCATCAAATTGCATCAAATTTTACGGCATATCTGCCAACAATAATATATACTTCACGAAAATACAGGGGTGGTTATAAATTATTGGACCCATTTCCAAAATTAATAAAAAAACCCACCACTATAACTTTGAAACTTCGTTTTTTTTAAGTGAGAGAGTAGCCCAAAACGTTTTCTTTTCAGATAGGTAACGGTCGGTTACTGCGCATTAAGTCTGCGCAATCGAAAGCAAGTATCAAAATGGCTACCGTGCAGCAGAAGGCACATCTGGCACGTCTCTGGTTCCAAGAAATCCAATTAATTGTAACAGTTCAAAGAATTATTCGGTTGGAGTATTGAAATTGTCTTCTCTAAGTAAGAATTTCATCAAGCTTTGGTGTGAGAAATTAAAGGGAACATGAAATGTGCATCAGTGAAGGAGACTTTCTCTCCTTAATTGCTCAAAACAACACTTAATGGAGTTCTTAACGCTTGAGGGAGACTTTCTCTCCTTAATTG
>BGPR01000984.1:36625-54243 GCA_013235015.1 Araneus ventricosus | reverse complement strand
AATTATAGGGTACCCCAAATAAAGTACGCACACTTTGAATAACTATTGGATAAACTACAAATGAAATACATCACAGTTATCAACACAAATCGATTAATGACATATCTCGATATTAAATCAAATTTAATTGATTTATACAACTGTAGAGTTTTATAAATTATTGTGGAAGTATTCAAATGATGCCTTATTTTCTCAGGTACTTGTTATAGCGCCGATCGATAAAACTGCATATATCACTATGAATATCAGTTGGCATTTAAGAATGTTCACTTTCAATGGCTGCTCTCAGCTCGTTGATTATAACTTGCACTAAGCTGTTAATATTATATTTCAAGTATTCCAAATGGTGAGCATAGGGGGATTAACTCACAGCGAACAAAACACTCCAGGCAAACAGTTGAGAAAGGAAGTATGAACAAAATCGGATATGAGAATTTTAATGTTGAATGATTTCTGAAATAAGATTGAGAATTGCGTACATATTTTGAGTGCCATATATTTAGTTTTTATTAACGGATTTATGCATTTTTATTGCATAAAAATAAGCGTAATAAGAAATATGCAATTTATGTATTTTCTATTACACCATTAACATACGTTTTCTTGGGAAATTTATCAGATTCCAATAATCTGTTAATGAAAATCTTCTGATAATTAATTATGTTCATTAATCGATCAGTCACTGTATAATTGATCAAATCTAAAAATAAGATTTTAATAAAAGGCAACTATTGATAATATATGGGAAATAATTACATGTTTTAGCTTTTATTGCCATTTAACTTTGCAATAGGTTTCGGAATTAATTCATATCCCTATTGCTATTAAGCAATGTTATGCTGTAATAAAAATTAACATTACACACTTAGTTATTTTTTATTATTTTTTTACAACAAATTGTAATTTCTATTTTTAGTCAACAACTGCTTTTTAGCCAGCTAATCGATTTTCACATGGTTTTTCTCTTCGTGTACTTAATGGTAATGCATATATAACCGAAATATTCATTATGTAGAAGAAATTCTTATAACTGAAAGATAAAATAAGAATAAAATAAAACATTTCATGCATTTATTAGTAATTTTTATGAATCACCTATACACAAAAATAAAAAAAAAATACTTAAAAAATTTCAGAGACTAAAAAATAACTTAACCCTCATTCGGCACAATAAATCTGTGCCAAACCAGCTGGAGTGGTCTCCCCTAAACTTTCTCGTGTACTTCCCAAAAAGTTGTCATTTTCCCTCTAACTAGGGTTACCATACGTCTCGTATACTATTTGTCCCGTTTGCTTCCTAAACTCTGAGTCATTATAATTTTAAAATGACCTGCGCCCATTTTTATGATTATGCCTAAAAGGAAAATGATGATAATTAATAAAGTAAAATCAGCTTTAAAGTGTGAGTGGGTTAAAAAGGATTAGCTCCTCATCTTTTTTTTATTATTCTACGCGTTCATTTTATTAGATTGCTTAAACTTTACTGATTTTTTTTATCAGAGTAAAATAAGCTATTGCGAACCCACTGTTTTCATGTTTTATTTATTTAGCACCTAAACGCTCCCGTATCAATGCTTGGCGATTATGGCAACCCTATCGCTGCGCGGTAGATAAAAAAATTCGAACCTACTAAACCCCAGTATGCAATAGTTTCCTTTAGAGCGCGCCAAGGTCACACTCGCCAAGACGGAAATAGCCTCGCGTCAAACACCGAGTGCCAAATACGTGAAGTCCTTTTCGTTCGCGGACAGACAGATTTCCCGTGGACGGATTTTGTCCAAAATTTGATAGAAACCTACAAATTAATCTGTATTCAAATCCCTTTATCTGTAATAGTTTTCGAGTTATCGTGTTCACAGACACACAGACAGACATAATTCCATAATTGTGTTTTTCGGATTCAGGAAGGTCTAAAACGTGGAGATTCGACAAAATCTCGAGTTCGAATTTTTTAACAATTAAAATACTTTCTTTTTGTATACTACGTATACGAGAAAGTAAAAACACCTTCTAAAATGAAATCACAGCATTCGTATTCCATTTCAAATCGAAGAATTTTATCACGGATAATGAAGAAACGGAGTACTATATGAAGGCGATAACTACTTATGCACTAAAGAAGCAAACACGATGAAAATAAATGACTAATATCACACAAAAAACAGACAGCCATAGCATTCAAAAAGAGCAAATTTAAGATTCTTAGCGTAGTGCAGCCATTGTTTAAAATTATAGTTGAGTTATGTTTCGTTGACTACCGTCAAATTATGTCATCGTGGAGCTCCCGCTAATAAGGTATTTAAAAGTTTTCCCAATCCCTAAGAGTTCTCAAATAATGATTAAAAAACATATTACTTTTGATCTGTGGTTGTCAAATGTTTGGAAAATTGGAACTTATTATTTTTATATCTTAAATTTCCTCGACGTTGTTCTTTATTCCGTACAATATCGCGAAGAAATTGTAACAATATTGTAGAGTATCTTGTACTGTTAGGAGTGTTTGCATTAGGGCAAGAAAGCACCAAACAAAATCAAGTTCTGAAAAATCCATTTAAATAGAAATTTAGGGGTCCGGCAAACTTTTATTTGTTTTCATTTTACCTTTAGGAAAAACATGATTAATGAGAAATTAAAGAATATTTATAATTGAATTGCACATATTTTGAAACATTTCGCATCAATATTTTGAAAAAAAACTAGTGCATTTTGTGGTTGAATTGGGTAATTAATTCTGAGCAGATAGGCTAAACTTCAAAATCTAGACAGTTTATATGAATTCATTTTCCATAGATTTGATTTGATTTGATTGGGGGGGGGGATTTTCAGCAATAAAGGCTATTATCCCCTATTCATTCTAAAGTTCTTTTCAAACCGTAATAAAAAAAAAGAGATGAAAATTGCCATCAAAAGACGGGCTAAAATTATTGCCAATCTGATTCATTTAAGAGGGGGGAAAAATAGAACCCTCCGAGAAAGGCCTCCATATTCTTTTTCTTTCCATAGATATACGTAAATAAACTTGTGAACAAACACTTCGGTTTATTTTGGGATAGTGGTGAAATTTTAAGGCAATGTGTCGTATACATGTATCGTGCTGCCATCTATGTGTTCATGAGCAAAACATTTAAAGCATGGTTCAAATCAGTTCTTAAATTTTTTCCCTTCTTTTAATTTTCTAAATTTTTGACATCGGAGATTTTAGATAACTTCAATAGAATACAGAAAGCACGATGGAACTTATATTTGAAGTGAATTAAAGTAATTTCAAATAATCTATGCTATGCTTTTCTGTAAGTGCTTTTGCTTATTAATAATTTTTTCATTGAAATTCTTTGATATAATTTTGGATAATCTTTATGATTTTCAATTGTTCTGAAGAAATATTTTTATAAAGAATAGTCTATTAAATGCGAAGTAATTTTTAAGGAACTAAGGAAGAAAATTTTTCTGACAACTTCTTAATAACAGTAAAAATTTGTTTAGGAAACCAGTTACATTGTTGAATTATCAGATTAAATGCCACGAAAAGAATGTTTTGCGTATTGCATACACAAAGATACCGTTTTTTCCCGTTATGCTTACAATTCTATTTCAATGTTATTTCTATGTATGAGATACGGTTATTTTATTAGAATTTATTGAATTCTTCCATTAATGAAAAAAAATCCGAAAAGAATCAGTAAAAGATTTTTAATAATGAATTGCATGAATACATTCGCTAAATCTTGGTTCTCTTAATATTAGTTTAATATGAATAAATATGTGCAATATTGCTTTGTGTGTCAGATAACACACACACGCACACACACACACACACACACACACACAGAAGTCATAAAGGATTTGTGCAGGAAACATATCAATAAATACTGATAATACATAGGAAAAATGTTTTACAACTGCAACTAATAATTTGATGCGCATGGAGTATTTTAAATTATGCATAACGTCATTAAACTTCATTTTGTAAAAATATTCTTAAATTGCCTACATAGTATTTCACAATATCAATAAAAGTGTCTTATATTAAGTGAATGAATATGGCGAATTCCTGAAAATCTTTTTGTTTATTAAAGACTAAAATATATATAAGAATAACACTGTTTTTTGAAAACATACTTTTATTAGTGTAATAAAAATTACACTTTTTTTATTTAATTGTTTTCTGCTTTTTAGACTTTATTTTATAATTCAATATTATAAATATTAATGGATCATGAAGTCATTTTTTTCTTCAAATTTACTACCAGGTCGTGTCAATCGTATTCCATCAGAATTTAATTAAATTGTTAAATAACTATTAATTATATTCTAAAAATATTAAAGCAATGCATCGTCATCGAGAATTCATAAGTGTAGAAAATTTCTAAAATCTAGCTCGCCAGAAAGTGAATGTGAATGAAAAATCGATTATAAAATTCCGTGTTTACAAATATCAAAGTAGTCAAGTGAAGTAAAAAGGTATAAAAATCACAATTTTGGTCGATTTTCGCACACATTTTCAACACCTATAAAGGAAAGCACGAATTCCAAGAATATTTAAGGTTCATACAAAAATATTTTTTGAACAAATAATAATTGCAGAAATCACTCAATATATTTGTACATTAAATGTCAAATGGTCCGTAGACCATCGCTCCACTGGGATTAAAGTGCCCAGTTGGAGTAATGGAAGAACTTGGAGAGTCAACAAGTTACTTTATTTGTTTGTAAACATTCAGTTTTATTTTAAAAGCTTTTGAAGTTGAAACCTTTTTCTTGGGACAAATCCGTTTTGTATAACTTCATTTACTTGGCAATTTCCTGAAAAAAAGAAGATTTTCAGCATAGTTACCAAAGGGTTTTGAATCCATTATAATAAAAGCATAAATAGTAAAAACTTTTGATTCTTTTTATATAAATTGGTATTCACACAAATATAGAAATTAATTCAATTACACTAAATTAAAATTCTTATTCTCAGCAAATCATTAGCTACAGTGTCTTAATTCTCCATCTCTTTCTCCAACGAAAAATATTCAGAAATTTTTAACCATTTCAGTATATACTCGTAGTGTCAGTTTTAATTTACCTACAACTTGGATCTGAAATAATTTCTCACAGCCCCACTAGATGTCACTCCAAATGCACAGAGTGAGAGAAAGCATAGCAGGATATTGTTTAACCCTTCGTGGGAGGGGTTAGAGTTAAGGCACAATTTGGGAGAGGCGATGTATAGAGTACGCCAGGTCATTTTTTCCACCCTTTTCTTCATATTTCTAGCCATTTTCTCAGTTTATTACTTTGATCTGTTCAGAAACCATAATAGAGAGAAATAGAGAAAAATATTGATAGATAAAATAGAAAAAGAAAGAAATTTATTCGGCATATGTTGAATAAATCACAATCTCCGACGAAAGGGCTCCAAGTTTTCGTCGATCGTGAGTTGGTCACCAGATGTATAAAATTTTTTGGCAGTTTTCATTGAAAGACAAAAAAAATCTTCTCATTCTAGCTAACTTAACAGTTTTTCGGCGTGTGTCCGTCATGTCTTTGTCTTCGAATCTGTTGGCAACGCACAAGGTTCTGGCGTACTGAGTTCGCCGCCGTGACGTCAGCGCAAAAAAAGAAGAAGCTTAGATTGAAAGGCAGAAGCCAGGCTGAACGAATCGGTTTGTCACATTGAACTCAGGAAATGTTCCTATTAGGTTAGAGGGAGAGAGTGAGCTCAGGGAGGAACAATCGAAAATTTGCAGTGGCGTACTCTATACTCCAACCCCTCCAACTAAGGGTTAACGACACTTTCACTCTTTTTCAAAATGTCTACCGAACCGTCATATTCTACAGAAAATCGAAATTTGTTGTTGAAAATTGTGTTTATATGGTAAAAACGCAGTACTTTTTCTAAGGAACTGGTCTTCAAAATTCAAAAACCAACATAAGCCATAAACTATGAGCTTGGAAAGCGAGTTATTTCCTATCAGTACCTAAATAATTATTCAGGCATATTGCTTTGAACACCTTATTCACCAGACATTTATCCATGCGATTTTTATCTCTGTATTCATATGAAAGATTCGGCTTACAAGAAGAAATCGAAAATCCATAATAACCCGCAAAAATGCCAAAATTAATCTATTTTCCAACGTAAAAAAAGAAACTCTTGAATATACATCTGACAACTCTTTGACTACCCATGTAGCACACCATGTTGCACAATATTGTACAATATTGTTCAATATTATATAATATTATATGATATTGTACAATATTACGAATATTGTTCAATATCGCGCAATATTTTTAAATATCTTTGTGCTACTGGGGTAGGTGGCGCTATTGTGTCACCTCTGTAGGTTCTCACCTTGAAAATAATACCCGTTAACTCCTTTTCCACTTTCCTTTCAGTATAAAATTTTTGTAGTACTGTTTGCAACGATTGAACAGTGATTTCAGCTCAAAGTTGTAGGTGAACTAGAACTCACACTGTAATTTCGAATTACTTTTTTATTCATTCTTAAACATAAGGTGAGATTTTGAATCATTGGTTGTTTCAAATGTTCATTATTGTTATTGAATTATGCGACAGATTATCGCATTTTCTTTCATAAAATTTGGAAGAGAATGCATTAATCTGTCTATGCTTTAAAATTCAATTCGAATAATTAGATGTAATAAAACATTAAACTATATATTTTATTCTAATAAGCAGAATTTGTGCATGTCTATCAGAAATCTAATTATGAATATTATTTGCATGAATAAATCTTGTAATTCTCCTTATCTCAGTTAATTTAGGCATTTTAGACGAAAATATCTATGACTTTACAATTTTCTACATAGTACTGTATAATTCCCTAATTCTCTAAGGAAATGCTTGATTATTATTTGTGAATATGAAATATTTCAGAATTAATATTCATTTCATTGCATTTTTCGCTTTGGAAATCTCTTATTAAAATTGCCAAGAGTTATAATATAATTTATAAACAATTAAAAAAACTAGATTTCTAACAAACAAAATTACAACTTCCTTCAATAGATAGATTAGATTAAAATTAAATTTTAAGAAATCAAAGTCAGTTTTCGGAAAATCAAGGAACTTTTCGTCAGTCTTACTTTCATTTTCACCCCTTTTGTCTCAAATGGAAGGAAAGCCGCAGCAATTCCGGCTAGGAATATTGAACCAGCCAACAGTCCCATGACCGCTTCAGGGTAATCAAATACTAACACCTGTTTCAGTCAAATGATAATTATTAATAAACACTATTTTCTTTATAAAAAAATTAAATTAGTTGAGTAAAAATACACAATGTCTGAAAGTATTGTCAGTATTGTATCAATATTGATGTAGCATAAAGATACATTAAGTAAATAAAGTTAAACAATGCACAAAGTGTAGAAATATGATGAAAATAAAATTTTCATAGATCAGATACTTAAAAATGCCGTTGTACAAGAAGCAAACGAATTGCATAAATCCACATAGAGTAGACTTCCAACTACCCGGCCTATATGGTAGGACTGAAGGGTTGAGCAGGGAATAAAAAAGACAGAGTTCTGTAGATGCTCAATTCCTTCCCCACCCCATACTATTAGAAACACCCTTTATAACAAAACCCACTCTAATTCATATTGTTACGAACCGGTAACAAGGCTTCCCTAAAATGATGGTTGGGAAGAGACATTTTCAAAGGTTTTATTGGATGCCAGGGAGAGGCTTAGCCAATGCCCCTGATCTTGGCTACAAAATTGGCGACAAAATGAAGTTTCTCGAAAATGATCGAATTATTGTCCTATCTCTATTAGGAAAGGAGATACAGAGAATGTTATAGATGATTCTATGTGACGTCACGCTTTGTTGAAAAAGGGTATAAATACCGTGCTACTAAATTTCTGTCTGATTATCGCTTTTGAGTCTGCTCACAGTGCAAATTGATCAGCTGTTAGACACTGAGTGCTATTGTTAGAGCTGTTTCTGTTATTATTGGTGACTTTCTGTCTGCTGGTGTTGCTAATTTGTACAAGTGCTGTTTCTCTTGTCAACTGAGCTTCGTGTTTCTTAGAAATTCCTGGAATAATGCGTAGTCCTCCATTATCCTGCTTACACCTTACGCTCACAGGGCGATTTCTGTAATAATATTTTCTTATCTTTTAGTAAGAGTCAGTACTTTATAATTGCTTGTTAAGTACAGTATCGTGAGATTTAAAAAGAAGAAAATTATTGAAAAAATTATAAAAAAATTAAAGAAAAAGAAAATCTAATAATAATACTTTTTTCTATATTTCAACATTCATTTTATATTCGCTAACAATTGCAGGGAACATGAAATCATGTACGCTGTACAGTATGAACACACTCATTTAAAAATTAACAAAACAGTGACGTGGGCTTAATTCTTTCAACAAAGTGTATAACTTACTTTATTGTCCATTGACGATCGCACTAATGTGCAAAGCTAGGCCAAATATCAAATACTCAAACCTGACAGAATTTGTTATTGGAAAAAGTCCAAGGCCTCGGCAAAGTAAAATTTTTCCTAATTTTATTCCGGATAATTTTCTTTTAATTAGGCCAGATACTACGAGGGTTATTCGGAAAGAAAGTTCCGGAATATAATAATTTTTTCACCCGACAGATGGTGCTAATCTGTCATAAAACAAAAGTTCATATGGTGAGAAGCTAACACATGTAAATCAATGTAAACCATGCGCTAAAAATTTTAAGATGGTTCCGCCGACTGTAAAATTCGTTCTGTAATGCGGTTTTTGAATGCAAGGAATATGCGACCGTGCGAAATCCATAGACAAATCTGTGAGGAATACTGCGATACAGTAATGAGCGATGGAATGATCAGAAGGTGGGTTCGATTGTTGCTCGTGTGACTCAACAGCTCATCGAGACCTTCATTTGGGAACAAATGAATCTTCCGCCGTACAGCCCTGACCTAGAGTCAAGTGATTTTCATCTATGCTTTCACTTGAAGCGATTCTTGAGTGGCAGCATTTTGATGACAATGAAGTGAAAGATGATGTAACATCCTGGCTAACCTGACAGGCTCCCACCTTTAATGATGCTGGCATACAAAATCAAGATAAATGCCTTAATGTTTGGTGACTATGTCGAAAAGTGTGATGTTTGTACAGTGAAACTTCTATGAGAGACCACCTCTATTAAGCAACCCCTCCCCCAACGACCAATATTTAGAGACATCGATTTTTTACCCTATATGCTTAATGTTAAAAAGTCTCTAGGAGAGACCAGACAACCCTGTATAAGCGACCGGTCCCTTGTCTGAAAATTTTCTTGCCTTTTCCCGCAAACAAATCCGCATTCCAAACCGATCGGTCGACCTTGACGTATTGTTTGGTGCCCTGAACTGGACAACAGGTGCAAGGAGGGGACTACAAGTGAAAAGTCAAGTTGCTGATAATCTCTCATTAGTTATCGCGTATAGAGGAAGAATGACAGTACAGATCAGTTGCAATTCTTGTATAGGTTAGGCTAGAGCTTTAAGTATGTCTAACAAACGAGTCATTTTAACGTTGGAGCATCGCATTGAAGTGATCGAGTCAAACGAAAAAGGAAATTCAGAGAGGAAATTGGCGGACATTTTTAGTTGTTGGAAAACGCAAATCAATAAAATTTTGAAAGATAAAAATACGATTCATAAGGAATGGGAAAACTTCAAGTTTGGGGTGTAAAGAGAATGCGTATCTCTATATAAACACTCTTTTTTCAGATATAAAAAATAAACTAGAGAGAGAAGTACTGTCCCGAAATGTCTTCATATTTCAAGAAAGTTTAAATTTTGAAAAAGTACGTATGTAGTTTTGCTTATATAATGCAGTATTCAATAAATAACGCAAACAATTGGTTTTCGTGTTTTTTAATTTATAAAATTTGTAAATTTACTATACTATTTTTGGGTTAATTCTTTTGGCATTCTATTATTGACACTTCTTTGAGCGACCACCTCTCTTAAGGACCGTTTTTTCGCGGAACGGAGGGTGGTCGCTCTAGGGAAGTTTCACTGTAAATCGTTATTAAATATGTGTGTTTGTCCACATCTTTCTCCGTTTCCTTTTACACAGTAACAGAACTTACTTTCCGAACAACCCTCGTACAAAGACTGGAGCCGGCTAGCCGAGATTCTCTGTATATAAACTTTTACTTTGTTGAAAATTTACTTGACTACTTACTTGTGACACATACGGTATTACAAAGCCTGCTACTTGACTGAAGAAAAGGTGGTAAGCGAGACCAACTGAACGAAATGTCGTTGGGTATATCTATAAAGAATAAAAATCATTAATGTATCAATAGTTGTAGAGAAAATTTTAGCTTTTGCATTAAATCCTTATCAAATGTCCTTTATCTTTTTAAGTAAATAAAATATATTTACAGAAAAGTACTTTTTGTTACAAATATGGATTGGCGCTGCATTTTAACCGAACATTTTAAGTTTGAATTATTGTAATGAAAATATAGTGATTTTGGAAGTTTTTTTAAAAAAATATATAAAATGCTGCAATAATTGGTCTATCATTGTCATTGACCTAAAGAAGCAAATAAAATACAACATGTCACTTAAATTCTCATAACGTAAGTGTAATCAAGACAAGTTTTACAAAAATGAAATAGCTTGAGCAGATTTAAGACTATCAAATCACGGTATGAAATAGGCTACTACAATGCGCCCACTCGTCTGCTTATTTAAAAATTGTTCCATAATGTGAAACCTTAGATCGAACAAGCTAAATTTTTATCTTCAGTGAGAAGCCTTTCATGTACGTTTTTATTCAATTTGACTGGTTTCTTGTTTGTAAAGATAGAAGTTTTTGTAAACGATTTTTCATTCCCTTTCTAATTTACAAGAGCTCTGAAATTTTGTATAATTGTGTGTTCCGAATGCGATACAGTATATTAATTATAAAATTTTAAAAATATCAGTGGCGCCATCTAGTAGAGAATTTTAGAAAAAAATCAATGCAAGGTTCCATAATATTTATACTAATGAATTTCGAAATAGTGAAACTTAAAAAAATAATAAATAAAAGTTAAAATAAAAACGTTTTTAAGGCAAGCTTTTGTATTTTTTAAATAAATCAGCGGTCACGTGGAGAAAATTCTGCTCGTTTATTAGGGGATCTTCTAAAACAGCGATATTAAGAGATTCATAACTCGGTCAGTTTTATTCGCAGATGAGTGAAGAAATCTTTTTTTGTGTAAAATGTTAGTGTGTCAAAAATATTTTACTATAATATTTACTGTTAGGGCATAGGGACCATATAAAAATTCACACTTCTTAATACTTTCAGCAGTACATTTATGTGCTTAAAGTGCCAAAAATATAATACTTTAACTGATTTAAATCATTTTTATTCATGCCTTCTATCTGCTGCGCAAAGTTGTCTAGTTGACGACGGTCGCTATAGAAACAGGTTATCGTAGGAGGAATCCATTTCGAATAAGAAGTTCGTCCAAGTTTGTTACGTTGGCGCACTTAGCTCCAAATGAGAAGGAAGGTTTAACTGCGGCAAAACCGAGAAGATGAATGATCAACTACTCTTTTTACAGCCGCAAACTGGCGACAAGAATGCAATAAAATCCCTACTTCTCTCGGATTTCCCCTATTAGAAATGGATCTTCCCTAATATAACCAGTTGCTATAGCGACCGCCGTCAGCCAGACAACTTGGCGAGCAGAGTTGATGGCGGATAGACAGTATAACTAACGGCTTAGAAGTTGGCTATTGGGACGAGTTTAGAGTGGACACCATGAATAATATCACAAGTAGCACTTACCTCTAATGAAATTATGTAAGATAAGCGGGCAATTGCCACCATGAATCCCCTAATTGCAAACAGAATCAAGAGAATCACACTTTTGCTGAAAATAAAGTTCGCAAATCGTTTTTAAATGTATTAATTATCGAACTCAAACTTTTCTTGCTATTTATTATTCTATAATATTTGGAAGTCTTATAAATATTTAAGCATTCTGTCAGCCGCGTGTAGAAAATTGTATATAAACAACATACGGAAAGAACTTTAATTAGAGTTTTATTTTGTTTTCTTTTACGAATACGAAGCATCCATAGCGAGAGTGTTTTTCACAAGTCAGTTTCTTTCGACTTGAAAAAAATTAATGAATTTCGACTTATAAGATTTCTGGAGTCCGAAAAAATGAATTTTGGTAATTTGTCTCTGCGCGTATGTGCACGTGATTATGTCTTTATATACAAGATTGGTTTATTTTATTTATAATCTATTTAATTGATAGGGATTTTGCAATATTTAATATTTAGTTTTAAATTGTAATTTTTGTTATAATTAGTTATGACATTATTCATTAAAAATGGATTTTATTTATTTTTTTATTACCATATTTATTCTACAGGGTGCCCACTAAAGTCTCTTACCACCCTTTTAATTACCGAATGGCTGCAACTAACTTCATAAGAGTGTTGTCCAGGCATGCTAATGTGACTATGCGTTACTGGATGAAACCATTTACAGCGCCACCTGGTGGAAAACGGTGGAGTCAGAGTTATTATCTCTAAAATGGTACATGATAAAGGAAGAAAGTGAATAACAAAGTTGTAGAGCATTATCGTTTTAATACAAAAAGACACTTTATGGTCACGAATGCTAAAAGCAGAACGCTTAAAATGCACATTTGTTTGTTTGCGGCTTCCGAAACTGTGACGTCACGAAACTATACTACACCGTGTGCAACGTGAAGAAAAATAATTAAAGCGAATGTGTCTGTATTTGTACAGGATGAAAATGCAATATCAAGTTAATTTTTTTCACCTTTTCGAGATAACTTTCGAAAATATTATTGAGTTGTAATTTTAATGTAATATTTTATTTAGAAGGATAATTATAATACATTTTATTTGATAATAAAAGCTTAATTAAACTGTTTTATTATAAAGACATATTCATATTTTATTTTCTTATAAATATTCTTAACAGGCGTATTGTGAAGAAATGATTTTGCTACAATTTGTATCTACGATAATGTGAGGGGACGGGTTTTTTTCCCCAAGGAAATAGTCTTTTCATCGGCACTCGTTTTATATTCAGATTTTCACTGATACATTAATTAAACTGGTCGCTGATTCATTAAATGTATCAAGTTTCCTTCTACATTTAATTTTTTTACTTTCTCGTATAGGAAATATACAAAGAGAAAATATTGTAGTCGTCAAAAAATTCGAACTCGAGATTTTGACGAATCTCCACGGTTTAGACCTCCTTGAGTCTGAAAAACACAATTTTGGAATTATGTCTGCCTGCGTATTTGTCTGTGTGAACCGATAACTCGAAAATTATTAAAGCTACGGTGTTGAAATTTGGTATGTGATCTTGACACATAATTTGTAGGTTTTTATCAAATTTTGTACAAAATCAGTCTACGGGAAGTCTGTCTGTCCGCGTTCATGTGAACACTATAACTCAAAAACTTGAATAGCTAGATGGATAAAATTTGTTACACTGTTTTATCATCAGGAATTTAGGTCCCAATCAAATTTGGTATTAAGGAAGTTGCTAAACTTTAATTTGCTTTTTCCTAATTTAAAGTCCATTTCATAAAAAGTTAATTACGCCGTTCTGAAAGTAAATAAATAAGCTACACAAAAATTCAATTACTTATTTTTCGTTAAAATTATTTCTCCACCACAATTTCTCCTCCAGATGGTCCAAATTCGGTGACTCCATCCTAATCATTTCAATGATGTGAATTTCAAAGTTGTGCAATTTTTTCCTTAATTTTAACAAATTTCAGAATATATTTATATCTATACTTTGCAAGAAAAGCAGATAATATATATTTTTTAACGAACCGGTTGAAGATTATTAATGTTTTAGGTCAGTTGAACAATATTTGCCATATAACTTTTAGGTGTAACGTATAACCTTTTCGGTTCTTCATGTTCAAATTTATTATTTTTCGAATTTACTTGAAAAATGTGACTTGAGAATCATAAATAAAAATATATTGAAAAATAATTTTTCTCATCCCTAGCCTTTTGTAAAATATGAAATTGCTTACTTTTTAAAGCGATTTTTTTCCCTACAAAATAACACATGCAATGATCATTATGAATTATTATATTGTTTAAAAATAACTCAAAATGGAATTTTTATCAAAATAAAATTATTTTAAATTTATTTACATGCCTACTATTTATCAGGATAAGCAGAATATCCATAGATTCTTAAATTTGTGAGAACATTATATGAAACACCGGAAAACAAAAAATTATATACTAATGTATGTTATCCTGAATTCAATTGAGAATTTTCTGAAACAGTTCCATACATTATAAGTTGTGAAATCTTTATTCATTATATGCAATGAATTCTTCCTTCGATGAGAGCTCTTCAAATAAATCCCTTCATTCAAATAAATCACCATTTCTGAGCCACGTATATCACTCACTCAGAAAGATTAACGACGAATGTGACCACGAAAGCCAAATATGCAGCGCCACCATACAGCGACGATTCGCCAAACGCCCCGTGTGAACAGCACCGACACGTTTTCAGCTGTCAGCCGAATTCGCCGTAGCCGACCCGTGTGTTCGTAGCCTAAGGGTCCAGATGTGCATTGTAGCTGACGGAGAGAAGTTTGAACATCGAAAATAAACGTATCGTGTGATAACTAGTTGTTTTTTTCTTTCTAAGAATGTTTTGTTACGTGTCAGTGTAGGAAATCGCGAACAAACAAATATGTGTTTTAAGCATTTACTTCCACAATGTGTCTTTTTGTACTAAATCGATGATGCTCTACAGCTTTGTAATTCACTTTTTTTTTCTCTATCTCGTACCGTTTTTGAGATAATAACACTAACTCCACCGTTTCCGAACAGGTGGCGCTGTAAGCGGTTTCATCCAGTAGCGCATAGTCACTTTACCAGCCACTCGGTAGTTAAAAGGGTGGTAAGGGACTTTAGTGGGTACCCTGTATATGATAGGGTGATTGGAAAAAGGATAATATTCTAGTGGAATCTTATCCTTTTTCCAATCACCCATTCATTTATAACCTATTTGTGAATGTATTTGGGGAGCCACATTCGAAAGACAAAGACAGACAGGTGCGGAGACATTAAAGAGACATTGATTTTTTTAGAATCACGAAATCGTACACATCAAAATTCAGGAAATTTTTTTCTCAGGTCGAATATTTTTGAAGATCAACATGCTTTCGCTACGTATACTTCGCATTCGAGAAAGAAAAAAAAATGAATTTATACACATGCTTCACAAATGTCTAATATTATTCGTACGTACAGAGACAGAGTGACAGCATTTAAAATACTGACACTGACAGCGTAATAGATTTGAAATTTCTTATAATACATAATAAACAAGTTGGAACTCCTAGCTAAACTGAGGCAAAATTTTTCTCGAGTCCCTTTTTTAAGTTCACAATTAATATAATTTATAGTATCTGCTGTCAATTGCTATAAACTTGAATATGATTGAGGTATAACCATAATATTAAAACTTTGAGCATTCTTTAGTCGCGAAATATGGTGAGAAATCTCCCAATTTCTCTACATAGCTTACAAAATACATAACAGTTATTATATTAGCCTTAAACCATAGATTTGTAGCCGTATTGTAATGTGTTAAGCCACTAGAGCTGTCTTGTAAAAAGGTAATTTATTAACTGTAAACTCAACATTATACAAAGACTAACAAACATTAACGAACATTCATAAATCATAGCAAAATACAACATTTTTAGGAAACTCTAGAAGGAGAAATTGTAGTATTTACAAATCAGTTGTAGTGCTTCTTAACCGAAGAAGCCAGCAAGCTCGAAAAAGCAGTTAGTGAATCAAATCGCCACAGTTTATTATCTTATTAATAACTAGTAGTCTGAATCTTTACAAAGATTGAAATTAGATTTACATGATCAGTAGTTTACAATAAAAATAGAATAGAATAAAAAGTATACATTATCTTTAAAAGTAACAAATATCATTTAAATTCTAAAAGAATACATAATTTACTATGGACGAGTTTTCTGGTTTGTTTACTTGCATCAAAAACCTTGACTTTTTCTGCTTGTATATCGGACTTCCGCTTTCAAGTTCCATTGACTTAGCATTACACCGGAAATACATAGTACAGGTTTGTAAACAAACCAGAAAACTCGTCCATAAATAAAAACAAATAGTTTCAGTTATATACATTATTTTCTTATAATATTTGTTCTCTTAAGCAACGAATATTCTGCTGTTAAATTTTGAAATTTTTATGAGTTTATTAGAACATGACACCATGATACTCACTAAGTTCTAAGTAATAGTAAGGGAAGCAATACGCCATTAATGAAGCAAGATACCGAAAGAGTCACTTTGCGCCCCCACTTTTCCGCAATAAATGTGAAGATCAATAAACCTACAATAAAATTGAAACAACTGTGTAAATAAGAAAATTCTGAATTAGAGATTAAAATCAGAGATTGTTTCTGGACTGCTGAGCTTTCCACGAAAGCTAACTTTAACTGTTGAATAATTTATTATAAATTTTTTGATTTTGGCCATTTGTAGCATATAAGTTTTGAATACAGCCACAAAAATGTCAATTTTCGATTTATTTATAAAGACGCACAATAGTAATCGCCGATGCATATTTACGGATCCTACTACGGTTTGTATTGATGTCTCTTTTCATTGGCTCTCAGCGTTACGTGACTTCACTTGCTTCTGAATGATGTCATAGGAGCGCGCTTAGTTTATATTTCGGTTTTTGCCTTAGCTATTGTATCATGGAAAAACCAAAATTATCTTTTAATCACGATTATTTGGATATTTCTAAAGGGAATGATGAATTCAAGATAAAGATAATTTTGGTTTCTCCATGATACAATAGCTAAGACAAAAATCGAAATCCTTACTAAGCGCGCTCCTATGACATCATTCAGAAGCAAGCGAAGTCACGTGACGCTGAGAGCCAATGAAAAGAGACATCAATACAAACCATAGTAGGATCCGTAAATATGCATCGGCGATCGTAGGAATTAAAAGCTGAGATTTATCGTGGGATTCAAATCTCATTTTTACGATATATCCTCACGCTAATAATTTTCATTAATTTTTTGAAGCTATATAACACAAATTAAAATTTCACAAATTCATGCAAAAGTGTGCATTTCATATTTAATTCTTATAAACTTCATTTGGTTCAGCAGAAAAAAAAAATCATTATCATTTATATGATTAACTTAGCACTTTACATCCTCCGCCTTTGGTTGCCGACTTCCTCGACGCCACTAATTTTTTTGTCTCATTTCCAAATCAAAATTTCATACTCTCAGCTCTAAAAAAATTGTATTTAATAACTTAATCAACCCTTATTTTTTGTTGGCTGGGTGATAATTGCGGTCTGATCCAGAAAAATCTTGAGAAACTTTAAAAATCAATAATTCGCAAAGAATGATGATAGAAATATATGGTTTCCACGAATAAAAACTGAAATGAAACTGGATATTTTTCTGTAAAGAAACCAGAACTTTTTGGCAGTTTAGTTCACAAATTTAGTTAGTAATGTGTTATATAAAATGAAATGAATAACTGCTTGCGAATATTAGATGTGTTGTCATCTCAGCCGAT